>JANAVB010040218.1:5326751-5353361 GCA_029216955.1 Iris pallida | reverse complement strand
CTAAGACAATGTTAGTGCATAGAATCTGCTAATCAAACAATAATATTCTAGTTAAACAATTGTGTTCTTTGTTTTTTAGTGTTTCTGTTTTGTTTTAGTAAATCTGATATTTAATGTGTAGTTAAGCATGCTTTAAATGTAATTTTTATTTCACCTGTATGACATTCACTCGTGATTATAGCTTACGTTACTTTCCAATTTTATGCAGCTGGTAATTTGACGCTTGTCCCTACAGCAGACATAATAGATTTTACTAGCAAGTTGTTGTCAGATTCCCATGCTAAGATGTTTAGGAGAGATCTGAAAATGCCAGCACTTATCTTGGATGAGAAAGAAAGGAGGTGCTCCAGGTTTATAACAAAAAACAGCTTAGTGGAAGATCCACTTTCTTTGGAGAAGGAACGAACAATGATAAATCCTTGGACTGAAGAAGAAAAAGGAGTTTTTACAGAGATGCTTGCCACATATGGGAAAGATTTTGCAAAAATATCTTCTTTCCTTGGCCACAAGAACACAGCCGACTGCATTGAGTTCTACTACAAGAATCACAAGTCAGAAAGTTTCAGAGATGTAAAAAAACAGTTGGATTCTCGAAAGCAGTGGCAGTGCTTACCCACCAACACTTATCTGGTAACAACAGGAAAGAAGTGGAATCGTGAGGCAAATGCTGCTTCTCTTGATATGCTCGGGGCTGTATCAGTGGCTGCAGGTAACGAGAATGGTCATACGAGGAGCCAGCAGAAGTATGCTAGAAGAGCTGCTCTTCCAAGTTATCATAGCCCTCATGCGAGTTATGGATCTTTGGGGAGGGTAAAGAGTGTTGAAATTTCTGGTCTAGATAAGGAAGCAACAGCTGCTGATGTGTTGGCAGGTAAATGTGGCACTTTATCATCGGAAGCAGTGAGCTCATGTGTTACTAGTTCAGTATCTCCCCCACAGAAGACGAACTGTATGATTATGGACCAGCCCTTAACGCCAGATATTACCCAATTAGTTGAAGAGGAAGACACTTGTTCTGATGAGGGCTGTGGTGAATTCTTGGACTCAGTTGATTGGACTGATGAGGAGAAATCAATATTTATTAGAGCTTTGAGCATGTATGGCAAGGATTTTGCGAAAATCTCACACTGCGTTGGTACTAAGTCAAGGGACCAATGCAAAATATTCTTCAGCAAGGCTCGGAAGTGTCTTGGTCTTGATATGATCCAACCTACGGCTGGCGCTATGGAAACGCCAATTAGTTATGCGAATGGAGGAAGGAGCGATACAGATGATGCTTGCGCTGCTGAGTTGGACTCAGCAATCTGCAGTACACAGTCCTGTTCTAAAATGGATGTGGATTTTACCCAGTCCGTGGTGAATGCTAGCTGTGAAGGGTTTGTTCATACTGGACAGACTTCCTTACAAACTGAAACAGACCGAACAAGTAAGGAGGAACTCGAGGACAAGGCCGATGGACTGGAATCTACATTGAACATTGATAAGCTTGAGGCTGAAGTAGGAAATCTTCATTCAGCTAAAACTCCAGAGGTAATGGCTGAAAATGCATTAAGTAGTGATGATGTAGGCTTGGCAGGGGATAGAGGATCTATCAAAGTAGCAAGTGACCATGCCGATGCCCCTGTTGTAGAAATTGCATGTACTGAAGGCAAGCAAATGGCAGCATGTAACAGAGGGGAGCAATTGAAACAACAAATTTCTGTCAGCATTCAGCAGAAAGCTACGACTGTTGGAAGTTCTCCTTCAGATGTTGTAAAAAGTGGAGTTGACTTGCAGCAGCAAGTTCGGTTGTTGTCAGAGACCGGGTCCGGTGACCGGCAGCAGGAGAAGATTGATACGGTACAATGCAGCAGTGTCAATCTTCCCATTACATACTCTGATGCTAATACAGCTGGAGATGGTTCTTACACAGTAAGTAAGATGAAAGATCATACTTTCAAATTCTTTACCTGCTACCAGCAACTTAATCCTCTGGATTTGGTTTCTTGCTTGCAGAAGAAATCTCAGACTTTAAAGCAGGACAATATACACTCTGTATCGTTGAGTTCGGTGCTGCCTGGACCATCTTCTATTTATTCTGAAGGTTCCCTTCGAGTAACTTCACCCTCTACTCTTAATTTTGAAGGACATGTGAACAAGCTGCATCAAATTCCAGCTGCTAGAGACATCTATCAGCAGTCTATGCTGGGAAACCAATCAGTGCCCAGTCAGATTGACCATGTTCTTAGTGGTTTATCCTTGCAGGCGAGTCAGAAAGAAGTGGAAAAAAATACAAACCAGATAGGTGAGCAAGCAATCATGCTAGGCGGCCATTCTAAGGGAGGGGTGAGTTCCCCGTTGGCCAGATACTTCGTCCCAGATATTAACAACGAGAAGTGCGATGGTTCTGCAGTTTCGAATTCAGGACCTGTGATGTTCCCCCCAGCGAGTGAGGACCAATCGCTAAGGCCATCGCCGCATAACTCTTGCCAAGAGAGTGAAGAGCAGTCTACTCATGTCAAGTTGTTTGGTCAGATCCTCACCAACCCGTCCCCTTTGCAGAAATCAAATTCTTCACCACTGGAGACTGATGGCCAAGTTTGCTGGCCTAAACTGAAGAAGTCGGCGACAATGAAGTCGACCGTCAGCAGAATAGACAGTGAACCTATATTTTCTTCTAGGCCTCGGAGCAGTGGGCAGGCTGGGCAGCAGGACATGCCACAAAGAAGCTATGGGTTCTGGGATGGGAATATGATACAGACTGGGTTTACTTCTTTGCCTGAATCGGCTCT
Source organism: Iris pallida (assembly GCA_029216955.1). Classification (NCBI taxonomy): domain Eukaryota; kingdom Viridiplantae; phylum Streptophyta; class Magnoliopsida; order Asparagales; family Iridaceae; genus Iris; species Iris pallida. The sequence goes on along the minus strand of JANAVB010040218.1, from coordinate 5,350,590 downwards.
CATGTACCCAGGCTCCATTTGTACGGCAAAGGATAATAATGCCTCCAGCACCTTGGATTATCAGCAAACGTATGCGCAGCCCTTGTCTGCCAATGGGAAACGACTCCCCGAGCTGAAGAAGAGGAATGGGCTTGAGATTTTCCAACAGCAAGGGAGAACAGCGGTGGCCAGGTTGGGTGTCAACATGGCAGGGGGTAGCAGAAGTATCATGGTAGGTGGTGGGGGAGTGTCGGATCCGGTGGCTGCTATGTTGGCTGCTACTGGAAGGTCCGCGATGGAGCCATGGAGAACGACAGACTTAGGAGGAACGTAGCAGGACTGACTAAATGGAGGGGGGAGAGAGAGAGAGAGAGTAGCTCTCTTGGAATGCACCTGTATAATAGTTAGTTTTGTAACCTGAATGAAATTTAGACAAGGAAAGTGGGTGGCTTTTCTGTCTATAATGTTAGGAAATTTACAGTCTTCCAATGACTATTAGTAATTTTTTCCTTCTTTTTTCCCGTGGAAATTCGAGAGGTTCTGCACAGATTCGCCCTCTGTTTCTTTTTTGTGTTCTCCGGAACAGGCCTCGTCGTCAGCTGGTGTATTTGGAAGTTTTGTCCAGATTTTTGCTACAGAATTTGTTTGCAGGAACTCTTGTTATTTGTATAACTATACAGTGTGCCAAATCAAGAGATGGCCAATTATGTGTTGAATCTAATATGTATGTTGTTTATCCATGGGGAGCCGACTGCTCTATTGTTTCGGGAGAGTTGTTTTGCTTATTAGATTTATCCAAAATTTATTTTTCTCGTTTTAAGATGTCCGGCGATACGCATGAGATTTTGTGCACGCTGTATTGCATGCCTGTTGGGTCCATTGTCCTCAACTCTCACCAAATAAATGGAAAGAATAATACGTCTCCATGGGTCGATCTACTGATCATCTGCCATACGTCTCCATGGGTCGATCCATTGATCATCCGCCATCTAGCCAGGGTCTTATACCTCTCATGGGTAATCTCGGTAACCACAAGAGTCACTCGAGTTCGGTTTTGAAAATACTAAAAATTTTTACTCTGTTTTTTTGTTTCACTTTTGGTCAGAATAGAAAATAGAATATGACGTGTGGGATGTAAATATTATCAATTCTACACATTATCTTATAATTAAAAATATGTATATTTTGGAAATAACAATTATAATTATGTGATGTGAAGCTCAATTTTGATAATTCCTAACACTAAGAGCATCTCCAACCCTACTGTGATTTTGAAAAAAATGGTTGCACATAGGAATGACAACCATTTTTTCCAAAAGTACTTCTCCAATGCAAATGTGAAATAAATTGTGGAGTTGACATGGCAATGACATGGCAAAGACAATGTGAAGTTGGTTGTCTAGATCTAGACAATGCACTTCACAATGTCTTTGTCTCCACATCATCAATTATGAATAGAAATATTTATAAAAAAGTTGAAGAAGTGGAGGAGTTGCCTTGGAAGTTGGAAAAAATACTTTTTATTGTCCCCTCAATACTTTTGCATTGGAGAGAGTTTTTCTATCTCATTGTCTTTTGTGATATAATTTTGCCAGATAAATAAGACATTGTCTTGTGGCTCATGTCACATAGGAGCCACCTAAGACTCACAATACTTAACAAGACAATAGGGTTGGAGATGCTCTAAGCCGGCTCCACTACGGTCAAAGTAAAAAAGAGAGCCAGCCCCCTCTCCCTGCAATTTCCAAAGACGTCATTTCTTTCGCCATTTCAATTCGATCGGGGTTCGAACAGGGGATGATGGCTCTGCGCGGAGCTCTGCGGAGCATCGTTCGACCGGTCCGTCCCTTGTCTTCGTCTTCTCCGCGCCTTCTCTCCTCGAATGGAGTCGCAGCTCCTCCTCCTCCTCCTCCTCCTCCTCCTCCTCCTCCTCCGGTGTGTTTCATCGCCGGTCACGGAAGAGAGCAAGCCCGAACTCAAACCCCCAGGTTAACCATAAATATCATTTATTTTTTAATTTATGTTTCTAGTTCATGCCTGTTGAGTCACTAGTTGGTGTCTCGTTGTTGAAGAAAACAACTCTGATGACCAATGTCGTCCCGAAAGAAACTAATTTTGATATCCAAAAACCTCAAAACGATTTTAAAAATTGGATATACAATTAAATGATTGCTGCCTTAGGGAATTTTAGGGCTTGGGTCTTGGATTGTATGTAGCTAGTTGGCATTATTTCTTTTGGACTATCATGGTTTAATTTTGCAAGCTTGTAATATTTTTGGATTTCACAAGGGCTGGTCGAAGACTTTCTTTAAGCGGGCCAATACGTATTTAATTATTCTTGTTTGGATTTGAGATTTTGAGTGGGAGGAAGATTAATAAAAAATACAATAGTTACCAAAATACCCTTATTACATATGACATTAAATTAGATTTGAATATGTTTTTAATTAAAACTTGTCAAAATATCTTCACAAAGTCAAGAAGTTAAAAGCAAAAAAAAAAAATGGAAAAAAAAAACTCATAATATTTTATATGATAAATAAAAGGTGTGTATAAACTTTTTAAACAAAACCCCTCGTATTCCCTCGTTAACCTCCCCCCTCCCAAAAAAAGGTTTTTTCTAAGGGCACCACCATTTTTACTTGGGGGCAGCCCAAAAGAGTTTGAAAATATTACAAGTTTGCCATAGGTTTTTTTTACTTGGGGGCAGCCCAAGCTTTGGTATAAAAGCCAACTTTTTTTTTTTCCTCTCTCCTTCCTCTACACTTTTCTTCTCTCCCTCAACTCTTTTCTTCTCTTCCTCTCCATTTTAGGTTAGAACAAAACCTAGCCAAAATTTTCCCCTCAACTCTTTTCTTCTCTCCCTCAACTCTTGTCTTCTCTTCCTCACCATTTTTCCTCTCTCCTTCCTCTGCATTTTCCTAGTTATCAAACAATATGACATTTGGACCGAATGACCAGCAACCAGACAGTATCGAGAAAAAAAAAGTAGAGAACAAGAAAGAAAAAACAAGAAGGGAAATCACTTTGGACACGAGCATGGATTGCTTTAGTAGATAGATCTTCAATGTAATAGTTCCACTGAAGGACTATTTTGCTGCTGCTTCACTCTTGACATCTCCATTCTTCTCCGCTTCAGCACCCAGGACTGTCAGGGATAGGACTGGGACCTGGCAGTCCTAAATTAAACTTGCTGTACAGCAAGTTTCATTTAGGACTGCCAGGGTCCTGGCAGTCCTACTTAAGTGTAGGACTGCCAGGTCCCTGGCAGTCCTACCCCAAGTTGCAAACCTGTTGTGTGACCCCAAGTGGTGATGTGTCACCATAGCTGACACTCCAAGTGAAGAACCTGTAGGGGTCCTCACCCCTACTAAAACAAGGACACCACCCAAGAAAAACCATGGCAAGAACAGCAATGTGAAGCCCCTCCATTCCCACTTCTATCTAGTGCAAATCTTTGCCAAAAATGGCTTATGGAGATGTTGCTTAGCCTGGTGGTTCTCCTAAGCTTGGAATTGTTCTTGCTCAAGCAGAAGCAAAAAAAGCAAAAGGGTCTTTTAGTTTACTTAGCCTGGTGGTTCTCCTAAGCTTCTTTTTTCAATACTTTTTAGCACTCTTTTTCCAAAGCTATTTGTGCATCTCTACTGTCAGCCACTATGTCACAACATTGAAACAGAAATGAAGGGAATGCTACTTCGTTGTGATATTGTGACTAATTCAAAATTTTGCAACGGTTGGGAAAGAAAAAGTTTGCATGTGACTTGCACGTGATAGAGAGATGGTTAGCACCTTGAAAATGTCATGAAAGCCTGGAATGAACATGTCAGCACCCAGGACTGCCAGGGGTAGGACTGCCAGGGACCTGACAGTCCTACACTTAAGTAGGACTGCCAGGTCCCTGACAGTCCTAATTGAAACTTGCTGTGACAACAAGTTTCATTTAGGACTGCCAGGGTCCTGGCAGTCCTACACTTACAGCAAGTTTTATTTAGGACTGTCAGGGTCCTGGCAGTCCTACTTAAGTGTAGGACTGCCAGGTCCCTGACAGTCCTACTTAAGAGCTCTGGGACGGTGATATTTGAGCAGCAAGAACAATTCCTGTCCTCTGGCATCTTAAGAATGGTTGAAGTCCATGCTATTTTTACTTCATCTAGCTTTGTTGAAGCATTCGAACAGTAGGAGCAAATTTTGTTTGTCCTGGACGTTCTTAGAAGTATTCCTGAGAAGTAACTCCCTTGCCATTTTATTTTAATTCACCTAGCTCATTTTCATTGTTCCACAAGTGGTTATATTATAAAACTCATATATGCTCTACTACTTTCAACTAGAAGCTTGAGCTCCCCGTGAAATCTGAAGTCGGGTTAATAAGATACATTAGGACTGTCAGGCCTGTGGCAGTCCTAATGTAAAGTAGGACTGCCACAGTCCCTGCAGTCCTCTTTCACAAGAGGACTGCAGGGACTGTGGCAGTCCTACTTTACATTAGGACTGCCACAGGCCTGACAGTCCTACTGTACTCAACCCGACTGTATCAGCCGAACGGCTAAAACGAGATGCTCGTTTGTCGTCTTCTAGGGTTAGGGTTTCAAGAAAAAATGTGGGTTTGTCGTGTTCGAAAATTCCTTTCATGAACCCTAAAGAGATTCTAAACCTAATTTATCAAAACTATTTAGAGAATTAAAATTATTCTAGGGTTTTGAATAGAATGTAGAAAATTCTTGAAGAAATTAGGAAAGAACGTTTCTTGATTCCGGTTGCTTCGGCTTACGTGTCATCTCTTCGAATCTAGGAATGTTGTTGAAGAAATCTTGGTGGAGGAATTGGGAGTGGAGTGGTGGAGGAGAAGAAAGTAGGGTTTTGGGAGAGGGAGAGGAAGAGTTCTCTTTTTTCTTTTGGTGGAGAGAGAGTGTAGAATGGGTTATGGGAAGGAATGAAGGGTTTGGGGGGGTTGGACTGCCCCTAGCAAAATGTGGGTGCCCCTAGCAAAATCTCCACCTTCTTGGGCTGTCCCCAAGTAAGGGTTGCCCCCTAGCAAAAATGGTGGTGCCCTTAGAAAAAACCCAAAAAAATAACATAAATTTTCATGTAGGGTATAAAAGTTTCCCTAAAATCTAAAAAAGAGAAGTTTGGATGATTTGTAAATAGGGTAAGGACACGACAACTCAATTAGCGCGCAGATAGAAACGAAGAGAGAGAGAGGGGGAGCCAACTGAGTTGGCACGCGGGGTGGGGGGGCGCCAACTCAGTTGGCGCGCGCATGAGATAGCGAGGAGAGAGAGGAGAGGAGAGAGAGGATGGAAGAGGGCGCGCCCTGTGGGCAACCAATTGCAGGTAGAGGCGTGTGAATAAAAATCCAAATTCCATGTGTATTGTTGATATTATTGTACACACTCTCTCTCTCTGTGCGTATTCAAACTACTTTGATCTCCACAAGCTTCCAAAGCAGAGGAATTAATGGAAAGTGAGATCTAAAAGCCTTCTCCCTTCTCTTCTTCCTCTTCTAAAGCTGTAGCTCTCTCTCTTCTTCTTTTCTCCTTCTTCTCCTTCTGAGTGAGTGATTGAGTAATAGAGGGGGGAAGTGGGGGTCTTATCAATAGAGCTAGGGAGAAGAGGGGAGAGTGGGACCCACCACGTAGGGAAGGTGGGACGGACCGTTGCATGGTTTTATGTGGTGAGATTTTATGGAGGGAGGTCTGGTTTTGGTGCTAAATTTACGGTGGCAGAACAGAACCATGGTGTGGTGTGGTCTGTGGAGCGGAGGTAGATGATGTGGGCCCACCCATCATCACGTACACCCGTCGTAGGAGACGGGGAGCGATTTAGGCCCAGGCCCACTGTTTAGGCCTTTTCTGTTATTTAGTCATAAAGGGTATTGTGGTCTTTCACCACAATAATCCCTTTAGGGTTTTGTTTTCCTTTTCTATTTATAGCTAGGGCTAGCCGTCTTTTGTTTTCATGCTTGTATTGAGAAACTCTCGCAAGTGTCAATGAAGAAGGATTTATTACTTTGATCCGTTCATCAAAGTTGGGAGTTTTGTTCTTTTTCTATATAAAAGATCATTCTATTTCTATTCCTCTTAGTATTTGTTGGGTTTTGGTGAACCGATTGAGTCGATTCACATCATTTGGTATCAGAGCTTTCTACGAGCCATGGCCGATGGAACAAGAAACACGATCGATGAGAAGATCCGAGGTCTACGGGAGGACTTCACCGTCGAGATCGAGGGTTTGAAGAAATCGATGGAGGTCGCCGCGAAGGATCAAGCGTCCACGAACCTAGAGATCCGCACGGAGATGCGGGATATGCGGAAGGAGTCGACGACGATCATGATGCTTTTGCAAAATATCTCAAACAAGATCAATGGCGGCGAAGCGGAGGCGGCGACAACCCAAACCCTAGGCGACCAACTAGGGTTTGTGCAAACGGAGGGGGAAACGACCGAGGATCGCGGCGGGCCGGCCGACGGGCGATGGCCCGCACCCGCCGCCACCACAGCGCAGCCGGACGGGACCCGGGCGGTCGGCGAGCAGCGCCGGCCGGCGGCAGACGGACGCGGGGGGCTCGCCGCCGACCGAGCCAGCCCGGGCGGGGCCGCGGGCGTTGGGGGCGGGCGCTGGCCGGCCGCCGACCGCCACCCCTGGCCGGTCGGTGCCCCTGGAGCAGCCAGCGAGCGGCCGTGGCCGGGCGCCGGCGACCCGTACGGTCCCGGCGGATCGGCTCCGCACGCGGGAGAAACCCTAGGGTTTGGGGCCCCCTTCGGGGGTCGGACGATGATTGCGAACCACGGAGATAGGTTCGCGGGCCCGGGAAGGGGCTTGGCGGGAGTCCCGGCGTGGACGGAAGGAGCGGAGCCCCCAGGAGGAGCGAGGTACGCCGGAGGCAGCAATTTTTTTTGGGGAATGGCGGATCCCGCCAACTTCCAGAGAGGGGACCTTCCCCTACGACGACCACCACGGGCGAGGGCAGTCGGTGACTACAGGGGCCCGGTGGAGGAGTGGGGTGAGCAGATCTGGGCTGACGAGCGGTATGAGGAGGGTGACAGGGGCCCATACGAGACCCAGCGGAGAGATACACACCGCTGGGAAGGAGGACGAGGCCGAGATGATATGCAGCACGGTGACCTTAGCGCGGATCGCCGGCTGAAGAAACTGAAGCTGCCCACGTTCGAGGGTGAGAACCCGGACGAGTGGATTTTTCGGGCAGAGCGCTATTTCGAGATCATGGAGCTGACCGAAGCCGAGGTCCTCAGGTGCATCGGGATCTATTTTGAGGGTCAGGCCCTGGCGTGGTATCGGTGGAGAACGGCGAGGACCCCGTTCAGCAGCTGGGCGGAGCTGACGGGCTACATTTTAGACCGCTTCCAGGAGACAGCTTCGGGTGATTTCTACGAGCAGTGGTCGTCGCTACGCCAGGAGGGGACGGTTCGAGACTTCGTCGCGAAGTTCGAACTACTATCTGGACGCGTTCGGGGGGTGTCGGACGAGTTGCAGATCGGGATGTTTATGAAGGGTTTGAAGCCCTCCATTCGAGCGGAGCTCAGGCTGCAGAGTCCGCGATGCTTGGAAGATCTCCTCCGCCTGGCCCACAAACCAGAGGAGAAGTTGGCGGAAGAAAAGCGCCTCAAGGGCGCTTGGGGGACGACGGGACAGCGCAGCCAGGCGGGGACAGTTCTTCCTCGACCAGCACCAGCACCAGCACCACCACCGGTACCGCCTAGACCCACGGGCGGGACAGGAGGAGCCGCAGTACCAGGGAGACGCCTCTCCGAGGCCGACATGAGGGCGAGAAGGACGGCTGGTCTATGCTTCCGATGCGACGAGAGATTCACCCCCGGTCATCGATGCGCGAGCAAGTTGCTGCAAATCGTGATTCTACCGGACGAAGAGGAGGATGCCGAGGAGGAAGAGACCGCTGTCGCGCCAGAGGCTGGATAGGAGCAGGAGCACGTGCATATGGATGTTGCTGAGGTGACCCTCAACTCCGTGGTAGGGTTTACCCCGAACCATACCATGAAGTTGGCAGGGAAGTTGGGAGAGCAGACGGTGACAGTGCTGATCGACAGTGGGGCCACCCACAACTTCATCTCGCGACGACTGGTCGATCGGCTCGGTTTAGAGTTGAGTACGGTGGAGAAGTTCACGGTGTTGCTGGGCACCGGGAAGGTGGAGGAGAGCAAGGGCCTCTGCAAGGGGGTATCGCTCTCACTGCAGGGCTATCGGCTGACGGAGGACTTCCTACCATTGGAGTTGGGCAATGTAGACATCATATTGGGAGTCCAGTGGCTGAAGACCCTCGGGGAAATGAAGGTGGACTGGAAGCGCCTGCGGATGGAGTTTCGGGAGGGCGAAGCGGCGGTGGTGCTGAACGGGGACCCGACTCTCTGTTTTTCTATGGTGGCTTTCAGCGCCATCACTCGGGCGTTGCGGACAGGAGGAGAGGGGTACCTGGTCGAGCTCCAGGGGTTCTCGGGCGAGAAGGCGACTCACGGGGAGACACCAAGGGAGGTAGAGGCGGTGCTGGAGCAGTATTCCGAGGTCTTCCAGAGCCCGCAAGGGCTACCTCCGATCAGAGGACACGAGCACTCGATCGTACTCCGGGGGGAGGGGGCACCGGTGAGCGTGCGTCCCTACAGGTATCCGCATCTGCAGAAGGACGAGATAGAGCGGATGGTACGGGAGATGCTGCAGGCGGGGGTGATCCAGCCGAGTGTGAGTCCTTTTTCATCACCAGTACTGTTGGTGAAGAAGAAGGACGGGAGCTGGAGATTCTGCGTCGACTACCGGGCGTTGAATAAGGAGACGGTCGCGGACAAGTTCCCTATCCCGGTGATCGACGAGCTGCTAGACGAACTGTATGGGACAGTTGTCTTTTCGAAGATCGACCTTCGTGCAGGATACCACCAGATCCGGATGCGGCCAGAAGATGTGTCGAAGACGGCGTTCCGTACTCACGAGGGACATTATGAGTTTCTGGTTATGCCTTTTGGACTGACCAACGCTCCTTCGACCTTCCAGGCATTGATGAATAAGGTATTCCAACCCTATCTTCGCAGGTTCATCTTGGTATTCTTCGACGACATCCTCATCTACAGCCGAAGCATGGGGGAGCACACTGACCATTTGGGGATAGTGTTTCGGGAGTTACTGACGCATCAGCTATACGCCAACCGAAAGAAGTGCAGCTTCGGTTTGGCGCAGGTGGAGTATCTGGGGCACGTGGTGTCGGCTGAGGGGGTAGCAGCGGACAGGACGAAGATTGCGGCCATGTTAGATTGGCCCGTGCCCACTACACTACGGGCCTTACGCGGCTTCCTGGGGTTGACGGGCTACTACAGGAAGTTCGTCAAAGGGTACGGCACCATCGCTCGGGCCCTTACGGAGCAGCTGAAGAAGGAGGGCTTCCAGTGGGGAGAAGAGGCCACTAAGGCCTTTGAGGCGTTGAAGGTCGCCATGACGACAGCACCCGTGCTAGCATTACCCGACTTCAGCAGAGCGTTTGTGGTGGAGACGGACGCGTCGGGATATGGCCTCGGGGCGGTACTCATGCAGGAGGGGCGACCCATAGCCTATTTTAGTCAGGTACTCTCGGCTAGAGCCCGACTAAAATCGGTCTATGAGAGGGAGCTGATGGCGATCGTTCTGGCGGTGCTGAAGTGGAGGCCTTACCTGTTGGGAAGGGAGTTTGTGATACGGACCGATCAGAGGAGCCTCAAGTACCTCCTCGAGCAGCGGCTGGTGACTGAGGAGCATCAGCATTGGTTGTCCAAGCTGGTCGGGTATCGATTCACGATCGAGTACCGTCCAGGGCTGGAGAACAAGGCGGCGGACGCTTTATCTCGACGGGAGGAGGTGGTCGACCTGGGCGCCCTATCACGTCCTATATGGCGAGATTGGGAGCCGATGTTGCAGGAGGCAGAGCAGGACAGAGAGCTGCAGCAGATACGGCAGCAGATAGAGGGCGGCGATGGCGCTCCAGCAAGCTACACTCTAGCGGGCCGTCGTTTGCTCTACCAGGGGAGGATGGTACTGCCAAAGACTTCGGCCTTTATTCCCGTTTTATTCCAGGAGTTCCATAGTTCTGCGACGGGAGGCCACTCGGGGGTTCAGCAGACTTATCAGCGGATGGCCAGGGAGGTGTTTTGGCCCGGGATGCGACGGGCCGTCGCACGATTGGTAGCCGCTTGTGACGTCTGCCAACGTCACAAATATATGGCTATGGCCCCAGCCGGATTATTGCAGCCCCTGGCCTTGCCGGAGCGAGTTTGGGAGGATGTCACCATGGACTTCATCGACGGACTACCACGTTCAGAGGGGTACACGGTGATCATGGTGGTGGTGGACAGGCTGAGTAAGTATGCTCACTTCATTCCCCTGAAGCATCCTTACACGGCCGTGACTGTAGCGACGGCATTTCTTCGGGAGGTGATCAGACTACATGGGGTACCCGCATCCATTGTCTCGGACCGGGACAAGGTATTCATGAGTATCTTTTGGCGGGAGTTATTTCGGGTTCACGGTACGGTCCTGAAGAGGAGTACCGCATATCATCCCCAGACGGACGGCCAGACGGAGGTCGTTAACCGCAGCGTCGAGACCTACTTGCGGTGCTTCGCATCTGATTCTCCCCGACAGTGGCACAGTTGGCTGGCGTGGGCAGAATATTGGTATAATACTTCGTACCATTCACGGGCGGGGACGACGCCGTTCCGGGTGCTGTATGGTCGCGACCCACCCCCCTTGGTACGGTTCGGAGACGCCCAGACACCGGTAGGGCAGGTGGAGGAGTATATGTTGACCCGGGACGGGGTCTTGGAGGAGCTGCGGAAGCATCTGTTGCGGGCACAGCAGGTGATGCGGGCACAGGCAGACAGGCATCGGCGGGACGTCAGCTTTCAGGTAGGGGATATGGTTTATCTTAAACTACGTCCCTATCGACAGCGCTCGATGGCGAGGAGGCCGAATGAGAAGTTGGCGGCTCGATACTTTGGTCCTTATCCAGTGGTGGCTCGGGTGGGACAGGTGGCTTATCGTTTGGGGCTACCAGACACATCATCGATTCATCCCGTCTTCCACGTATCTCAGTTGAGGAAGGCGATTGGGGATCAGGCAGCGTCCCCCACTCTTCCTCCGACGCTCACGGAGGACATGGAGGTACAGTTAGAGCCCTTGGCAGTACGAGCTATCCGACGAGGACCCGGCCAGACGAAGGAGGTCCTGATTCATTGGGTCGGCCTGCCAGACTGTGACGCGACCTGGGAGGATTCTGCGAGCTTCCAGACGCAGTTTTCAGATTTCCACCTTGAGGACAAGGTGGCTCTGTTAGGGGGGGGTATTGATGTGGGCCCACCCATCATCACGTACACCTGTCGTAGGAGACGGGGAGCGATTTAGGCCCAGGCCCACTGTTTAGGCCTTTTCTGTTATTTAGTCATAAAGGGTATTGTGGTCTTTCACCACAATAATCCCTTTAGGGTTTTGTTTTCCTTTTCTATTTATAGCTAGGGCTAGCCGTCTTTTGTTTTCATGCTTGTATTGAGAAACTCTCGCAAGTGTCAATGAAGAAGGATTTATTACTTTGATCCGTTCATCAAAGTTGGGAGTTTTGTTCTTTTTCTATATAAAAGATCATTCTATTTCTATTCCTCTTAGTATTTGTTGGATTTTGGTCCGATTGAGTCGATTCACATCAGTAGAGTGGGGCCTACGAGCGGGAATAAGGAACTCTGCGAGTTTGAGAAGTTCGAGGACGTGGTAAGTGGTGGGATACATGAAAATTTCAGACTATTTACTTCTATCAACTGTGTCCCGTCTGAATCCACAGGGGGTGCCAACTCAGTTGGCGCTCCCTCCCCCGTCCTCTCTCTTCTCTCTCTTTGCTAGTTCATCGTGCGCCAACTGAGTTGGCGCCCTCCTCCCACGCGCCAACTCAGTTGGCTCCCCTTTCTCTTTCTTCGTTTCTGCATGCGCACGTCAACTGAGTTGTTGTGTCCTTACCCCATTTACAAATCGTCCAAACTTCTCCTTTTTTTTAGAATTTAGAAAAAAACTTCTTTACCCTTACGAAAATTTCTGAAAAATTAAATAAAAGCAAACTCTCACTTGGCCCTCTAGCTAAATCCCTACCCTCAAACCAAGCATGAACCTTTTTTTTTTTCCCACTTAACGTCCCTTAACTCTTTTAACCCTCAATCAAAGCAACCCTTAAAGCGACCTTCAATTTTACTGCTTATTTCCACTGATTCTTTTGCAATGCCTTCTCACACTTTGATTTCTTTTCAATGCCTTCTTAGAAGAACTTGGGTTGACCCATAAGCAATCATCTTTTCCAAACTTTGGATTCTTCTCATGGATACAACATCAACATACTTGGAATAGGGCTCGGAGTATCTTCTTCATCAACATACTGCTGCAGCTGTTTCTTTTGAGGATAGATATATAAGCACCTCAGCTGCTATTTACTACTTGTGCATTGAATTTCTGAAGTCGCTACTGATTTGTTGATTCCAATTTGATTTCTTGCAGCTTTTACCATCATACCTTGTCGAATTCATTCTGAGGATGCTACTTTGGGATTGATTCTCCTTGAATTCCACAGCGTACCGGTACGCTGTTTATAAGTTACATAAAGTCATGTACATCTGAAGTATCTCTAACCGAATTCCAAGTAAAAAATGCAAATACCTTACATCCTTGTTTTGATGAACACAGTTGAAATGAAATGTGATACAAAATATAAGCATAGAAATCCACTTTTTTAAAAAATGCAACAAAAATGCTCAGAGAAGTTAGCAGAAATGATTGTCATTAACATAAACATGAAATAATAAGTATGAATTAGTATTCTGATATAATCACACTCCAATATACGTCTTTTTTTTAGACAATCCAGAAACAGTCTCTAGGACCAACCCACACACGAAATACAAACATACAAATCAAACCAACAACAATCTAAATAGAACATGCACCAACCAGAAATAATAAGTATGGAGTAGTCGATCAACATGCATGATGCACCTGCAGCCACTCCAAAAAACGATGATGAACGACACAACAAGCTAAGGATGGCAAGTAAGAAGCCAAATGACGGAAAGATCAAACACCACTTATAATGACAGTGGAAAACGACGACGACGGCCTCTTTTCCATCTTTGTGGTATATGTTTCGGAGCAGCAGAGGCAAATCCCATCCTAAAATCAATATGGTCCAGCTTCTTGAAACCACCTTGTACGTTCTTCCACCACCCCTCTTCACCTCGAACCACAACTACCTTGCCGTCAACTTCAGGATCACTGCAACTACTATCCCAACTTGGAAATATTGGAACATTCTTAAGATTCCAGCAGCCCCTAACTTCCAACTTTTGGAGCAAAGTAAGATGACCCTCCTCCTCGCAAATGCTAGTCAGCTTCGGCAGCCCGAATAGGCGCAATCTTTTGAGCCTTGGAAGCACAATTTCTCCGACGACAATGCGTTGTGTGAACAGCTTACCAAGTCTAGCGCAGACCTTTATTTCCATCACTTCAAGGCTCGGAAGGCGAACGGCCACTGGGAACAATACAAGAAGGTTGGGGCAGTATTCTATATAAATGGATTTTAGAAGCAAGAAGCTCTGGTTTTGTTTAAACCTGTTGTTGCAAATTGCGGACAGCTTCGTAAGGCTGGATATCCACAGAGTCTCCAGACATTTAAGATTCCAAAGACCCTTTCTTTTTTCTGGAGAGCTGAAGGAGTATTCCATATTAGGTCTGGAATAGTCCATATCCTTGCTTGAGCATGTTGGTAATTATGTAGAGAGAGCAGTCGAGGTCGAAATATCAGTGATAATGTATGGAGACTCCAGAGTCCTTCACCACCAATGATCTCTAAGCATTTCTCATGAGGGTTGTCAACTCCTGCTGTAGTGCCCCGTCCCTACATCGTGCCCCGTCTCCGTCCACGGGGTGCGCGAGAAAGGAACACTGTCGCTATCGATTCGGTCGGGACCGATAGGTCGGAATCGGCCGAGTCGATCGAACGGGAACGGTTGAATTAAGATCCATTCCACGTTATGGAATGGCTTCTTCGGAACCAAGTCCCATATTCAGCGGGTTGCGCCTCGAGGATTGGCTCTGCGGCTGAGTCGGGAGAGACCTCCCGTTGCTCTGGTTTTCATGCCGCACTTGATTTGACTTTGGCTTTGGATTTCGTGAATGCGTTTTTCGTGAATGTTTTCGATGGGTTTTCGTGATGCGTTTTCGAGCTTCGCATTCATATCGAATATCCTTGAATTATACAGTGTTCTAATCAGTTGCTTATGCGATTGCAGGTGATCGCGTAGGCGACGTCAGCGCAGCCAACCGGTCGCTCGCTTGAAGCAAAGACTAAGGCGAGTGGCTAACCTCCTTCGTCTCGTCCCTCTATTTCAAACTCAACATGTGAAGTAAATAAATGCTTGTCATAATAGTGTAGAATCAAAGAAATCATGGCACGATTCTTCACGAAACACCTGCTATCAAACTGCCGGTTTTGAAAATAGAAAATGAGCTTTCTTATACAAATTCACTTAGCCTATGCAAACAATGAATGAATCGATTAACGTTTATCGCAACGATACGGCTAAGTAAGAAAATCAACTAACTCCAAAGGAAAATGGTCATTGGACAACTTGTCGACAAGGTGAAGTTTCCTCGAACGGTTGCCTAGGCCAAGGGACCGATTCGGCCCGGGAGGAACGAGTGTAGCAGCGCCAACCCTTCATCGGCGCGAGTTATGCGGGCACTTTCGTACAGGGCTAGCTACCCGACGCGAAAGGGGCGTCGTCTAACCAAATGCTATAGTCCGCGATGGCTTAACATTGCCAGTGGCCTTAATACCCCTTTTCACTGCTTAACAGGTGCACGGGACACGGGATGAACATGATAATTACTTAATGATATACAAGTCCATATGCTTGCCTCAAAACATGTTAACATGCAAATCGAACAGGATGGTTAGAAAGATCATTGAAATAGCTAACATGTTTACGAAACTTCTTGAATCAAATGCAGAGCTTGGATTTAATTAGCCATTCGCCAGTACATGTGTTTCGTGCTGATCCTCGCTCTTTGCAGGTCCCGCGAACCAGGAAGGACGCGCCAGCTAGCTCGGCGGCGTTCGTGACTTTTGAAGCTTCGGCCGTGCGTCGAAGACTCTCTTTCAGCGACTCTACTTTTGAAGGCTCTCGACAGTCCAAGGAAAATGACTCAGCGTCCCTCCCATCCAGGTCAATGGAGTACTTGTGAATATTGAGGGATGTATGTAAAGTATGGAACGGCTATCTCATCGGCACTCTTTTGTAATCGAGTCATGTTGTAGCCCGCGCGGCAAGGAGTCTTGTATCAGAGTCTGTAAAAAGATGTTCATTATCAATAAAGATCAAGTTTCCTTTAATTATTGTGTGTATCAATTTGTCTGCGTACTCTCTTAGATCTCGTGTCTCGGATTACCTTATGACTAGGCCTTGTGCGATCGCAAATTAGGTTCGCACGGCATCACGCCCGGGGGACGACTATCGATTCGACGGAATCGGGGCGTGACACCTGCAGCTACGATGAGATATTCAACAGTATCGATATGGCGATGATCTACTTGAGCAGCACGGATGTCCTTATAGGGAAACTTATCATCACTTGCCCGTAGGTGAGCATCTTGTGTTATTCTCTTTCGTATCTCCTCCTTCTCCTCCTCCTCTTCCTTTGGATATAATATGGAAATATTGCATTTCTGTAGTGCGTCTGCCGTCGGCGCTGATGAATGTAAATCGTAAGCGAAGTTGTCAAAGACCTTGACATTTTTCAGCGAAAGTTGCAATTCTCCAAGACTTATGAGCCCATTCCTGAAACTGAAACGCTTGAGGCTGCGCATATGGCACCATGAAGCCTTATGCAATGTAGGCAAGGGACAATAATCAAGGTTGAGCACCTCTAGATTATCGAGTCCTGTAGTTTCGATGGTTTGCAATTCCCTGCAGCCTTGTAGGTAGAGCATACGAAGATAACACAAGGAAGAGAGGGAGGAGGGAAGCGTACCGATTCTGATACAATAAGAGAGATCAAGGATTCGAAGGTTTGGCATGTATAGGAAGATAGCATCTGGTATTTTTTCCAACCGTTCGTTTTTTTGTAGAATCAAGGTGGAGATGTTAGGAAAGTTGGCTGGAGCTGCCGAGGGTGGTGGAAGGAGTACTTCTTCGATCCTGTCGTTGACAAAGGAGATCCTCGTTAGGTCTTGACTCCATTCAGCCATGTCCACCCGTTGTAGGCTTATACATTATAAAAGAGACGGTACGTTCCATTGTCCCGATAGGACATCAATTGTCTATCTTCAAGATCCATTGATAGGGCTTCAAGAAGTAGCTTCACTTCCCAGGAATTGATCTCGTTATTGCCAAAACAAGGATGGAAAAGAATTTCAGAGCTCAAGTAGTACAGGGGACAGCCTTCGGAGGAGTTGGGGTGGAAGAAGAGCATAGAGGAGAGCAAGCATTGTATGACACATTCAGCTGTTAACATTCCGAAGAATTCGTCGTGCAGTAGCGCAAGGCTGGGGAGCATCATGGAAGTCATCTCTTCTTGCCTGGACGTGAACTGGCGTCTTATCACGTCCGGAAGGTATTCCTTTACGGTGGAAATTGCCGAACTGCGGGCTTCATAGAGGATCATATCCGGAGCGCAACATCATCTGGTAGCTCACCAAACTCATCTTCAAACTCTTTGTCAGCATACCTTCCATACCAGCGCGGACCGGTGAAGACGAGCTTCAGGAAAGGATGCTTAACGCCTCGTGCATCAGTCACAAATTCAGGAATCCCTAATAATCTCTTGTCAAGTTCTTGTCCTTGTTGCAGGTTATCCAGTATCAATACCAATGGCTTCCATTTCAAGGCCATGCAAATCTCTCTCCAGTACATGTCTCCTCTGCCAAGAAGATCCATTTTTAACACTTGTTCGACCTTCTTTCGGATCTCGTACTCTACTGGAATATATGATTTGAAGGTCACTCGAACACAACCGCAGAAAAAGAAGTCATCTTCTCCTATGTTGTTCTTCTGATCACATAAGGCTAAGGTTGCATCAACATGATCCATCACCCTCTTACTTCCTATTCCGCTCCATCCACCCACACGCACTGACGAAATACTGGACTTTTTCAAGCATTCCACCACTTGTTTGGCCATCGGAGATATTGTAGAGAACATCTCCCCTCCACCTAATGATCCAAAAACGTATCACAAATAAATGTATGTGTATATATTTCAAATAGTAGAGCTCATATTAATATTTAAGATGTTAATTAAAACATGACAAGGATATATACATTGCGTAGTTACCTTGTATGTTGCAGTTCCTCTGTGGCCATCGCCAACTTTTTATTGCTTCTAATCACTACGTACCAGTGTAAACATATTGCTTCAAAAAGTTGAACAACAGTCAGATATATGGACCAAAAATTGTTTACAATAGCTAAATTACATTTCTTTGGCAAAGAAATTGTTATTGCCGAGGCACAATTTTCGATAGAAAATTCTGAAACTGAAACAATTGTACACACAACGTTTCAAATGCAGCATCTTAAAGAAGATGTGCAACAGAGATCCTGGAGGATTCTGAATTACGAGGATCTAAAAAGATTCTACGTAATACACAAAAAATCTAAAGAGACTTTGTGCAAGCAACTATCGGCAGTAGAGCTTCTAAAAAGAAGTTACTGTAAAAGGCAACAGCAGCGATGATAGGCGAGAATGAGATGCTGGGGTGAATGAACCACCGTTGCTCAAAGCTTTATTCGTCCCACACGAGCACGAACAGCTTCCAGGAACCAGCAAGTTCACGAAGAACTTCTGGAACGCTCGTAAGTCAATATTTGAGACTTGAACGGACTTCCTGGACTTAACAGACTCCCTCAACTCTCTTCTTGGTGCATCTTTCAAAGGAGGCCAAGGGGCTCTATTTATATAGTGGAGTTGAGACTTCACCTCTTCTCCTATCCGATGTGGGACTAAAATACCAATACTCAAAAATAGAGTTTGATATTTTAGATCATCCCACAATCAGCATAGAAGTGTGCCAGTCCACGCCTACCCCCCGAACACTCCCGTGCATGCACGAGACATCCTGGAGTCCGTGTTCGAGTCCGAGTCCGCACAACAAAAATTAACTTGCATCCTTGTTGGATTTAATCCTTTTTCCTTCTAGGAAAATACTTCCACATGGCACAAACTTGTGCCCCACTACACTTCATGTGCACACCTCAACACAAGCAATGCATTATATTGAGATACTCACCATTTGGTGTAGCCGATGTGGGACTATCTTTTCTAGTCCAAAGGCAAAAATACCAACAATCCCCCACATATCTCAATATATGGGTTGAGCGTTCCCCACAGTTACTGCCCATCATGCATTAGGAGAGATGTCGCTACGACTTGAATCTTCCCGCATAGGTTAAATAACAGCATGATACAAGAATGGACTAAGCCTTGAATTCTGCACCATAACTGCAATTCTTCCTACTCACATAATGACATCAACTGTGCTTCTGGCTGCACATTGAAGGCCTTGTGCCAGCCTGGTTTCAGTGTATAATTTTTGGACGTCTACAAGTTTACCCTCAAGAGACGGCCTGATATCTCTGTCCATACACTATAGGTGAGTTCTTTATAAAGAGTCATGGCATGAAGCATTGCGCTTCTTTGCGATGCTACGCCGCTATGACATGGCTTAAAGCCGAGACTTTACCCCACCTGGGTACCTCATCGTAGTGTCATACTACTGTAGCATGAGGTCACAGGCCTCTTTGTAGTGCCAAACTACCCAGCATGAAGCCTTGCGCTTTCGTGCGGTGTTACGCCGCTATGACATGGCTCACAAAGCCGAGGCTTTACCCTACCTGGTACCTCTTCGTGGTGTCATGCCACTGTAACATGAGGACATCGTCCTCTTTGTAGTGCTGTCTACCTCTCTTTATTACGATTATCATACAGCATTAGGCTACCTGCCTATTTGCGGTGCTACTCTGCTGTGACTTGGCTTGCAAAGTCGAAGCATTACCCCTACCTGGGAACCTTATGGTGGAGTCACCCCACTATAGCATGGAGTTACACTCCTTGTAGTGCTGCGCTACCGTGCTTCCTGTAAAGCACTCCAGGCATTCACTCTGCCTGAGAACTCATTAAGGCATTTAAGCCAACCTTCCCACAGGATCCGTTTTTCGCAGAAAATAACAGTAGACAACAGTGGTTGTAGGTCCGTAACCTCTCCATGTCACAGAGGACAAGTACCCACCGTTCCTGATATTCTTCTGGTTAATAGTCCTCCCTTGAACCAAAAGCTAGATGCCTAGTAGATTTCTCTTTGAACTAATAGCATAAAACTTTATGGTAGGATTGTAATAACACAATATCAGAATGCCTTCAAGCCTATTTTACAAGCTGTGTTATCGACCAGCTGGCGCTTGAGGCCATTGGTGAACGGATCCGCCAGGTTCTCCTGACTCCGAACATCAATCACTGCAATAACACCCCTCTTGATGAGATCGTGTATTGTCCTGTGCTTCAACCGCACAGTCCTCTTCTTTCCGTTGAAGAGGTCATTTGATGCCACTGCTGCTGCCGCCTGGTTGTCACAGTATATCGGTATTGCCGGTATCTGAGCCCCAACCACCGGAAGATCATACATGAGCTCCCGAAGCCACTCTGCTTCATCTGCAGCAGCATCCAATGCAAAGAATTCAGATTCCATGGAGGAGCGAGATAACATAGTCTGCTTCTTCGACTTCCACGATATAGCAGCTCCGCCCATGGCGAATACGAATCCACCTGTGGAATACTCGCTCTCCATATCTGAACACCAGCTAGCATCACTGAAGCCTTCCACTACTGACGGATCTCCGCTGTAGAAAAGTGCATATGTCTGAGTTTTCTTGAGATATCTCATAACACGCTTCACAGCTTTCCAGTGCTCAACGCCTGGATTGCTAGTGAACCGACTCAGCATTCCCACTGCAAAAGCTATGTCAGGCCTTGTGGCAGTAGTAGCGTACATCAAGCTTCCGATGACGCTAGCGTACTCCAACTGCCTGACGCTTTCCCTCGAATTTGGCTCCAGCTTCTGATCACTCCGGTACGGTGTATCAATAAAAGGAAGATCTTGATACCCGTAGCGAGTGAGCATCTTCTCAATATAATGAGATTGTGACAGCGCTATTCCAGTGTCTGTCCGGATGATCTTGAGCCCCAAGATTACGTCGGCATCCCCCAAGTCCTTCATACTGAACTTGGTCGAGAGGAATTTCTTTGTCTCTGTGACGCAGCTTAAATCCGTACCTAGGATTAGCATGTCGTCCACGTAAAGACATACGATTACCCCTCTTCCGTCAGTAAACTTCGTATAGACACACTTGTCTGTTTCACTGACCCTGTAGCCATTTGACCTTATCACCTTGTCAAACTTCTCATGCCACATTTTGGGAGCTTGTTTCAAACCATACAGAGACTTCATCAACTTGCAGACTTTGTCTTCCAGACCTCTGACGACAAAACCTTCTGGTTGTTGCATGTAGATCTCTTCGGTCAGCTCGTCATTAAGGAATACCGTTTTCACATCCATCTGATGTATCACCAGCTTGTGTATTGCTGCTAGAGCAATTAACAATCTGATGGTTGTCATCCGAGTTACTGGAGCATAAGTGTCAAAGTAGTCGATCCCCTGCTTCTGAGCAAACCCCTTGGCCACTAGCCTGGCCTTGAACTTGTCAATGGTTCCATCTGCTTTCATCTTCTTCTTGAAGATCCATTTGCATCCGATGGGTCTTACTCCTTCTGGCAGGTCAACCAATACCCATGTGTTGTTGGAGGTGATTGAGTCAATCTCGTTGTCTATCGCCTCCTTCCAGAATACAGCATCTCTGGTCTTCATCGCCTCATCATAGGTCAGCGGATCTGCTTCCACATGATAGGTGACGAAGTCATCTCCGAAGTCTTTCGGCCTCCTCGTTCGCTTAGTTGACGGCTCAGCGAGTTCTGGTTCAGCTGGTGTCTCCTTGACGACAGCTTCATCTTGGACTACTGGTTCATTAAAGACTTCTGTCTGCTTTGTACCCTCATCATTCTCCGGAAGATCCGCGGAGAACAATATTCTTGTGTTTTGCAAACTTGTCTTCAAAGTATTCAGCATCGCGAGATTCGATGATATGGTTTGACTCGATATCAAGGAATCTCCGAGCATCACTCTTCTCGGCATACCCCAAGAAGATCGCCTTCGTAGTCCTTGTCTCCAGCTTCTGAATCTTCAGATCCGGAAGCTTCACATAAGCCAGACACCCCCACACTCGAATGACATTCAAGTTAGGTCTGACTTTGAACCAGAGTTCATGAGGAGTTATGTCGGAAGTTGCATATGGCACTCTGTTTAGAATGAACGTTGTCGTTAGTGCAGCTTCTCCCCAGTAACACTTTGGAAGACCCGCAGTCAACAGCATGGAGTTCATCATCTCTGTCAACGTTCTGTTCTTCCTTTCTGCTACTCCGTTGGATTGAGGAGAGTACGGAGCCGTTGTCTCATTGATGATTCCATGTTCTTTGCAGAATGATAAGAATTCATGAGACCGATACTCCCCGCCTCGATCACTCCTTAACCTCTTGAGTTGTTGTCCAGTTTGCCGTTTAGCCTCGGCCCTGAACTCCTTGAACTTCTCGAATGCTTCATCTTTAGACTTGAGCAAGTAGACGAAAGCATACTTTGAGAAGTCATCGATGAAAGTAATGAAATACTTCATCCCGGCCTTTGTAGAAAATTGTTTGAAGTCACAGATATCTGAGTGAACCAACTCCAGAAGATCTGTGCTTCGATGGACCCTGTGAAAGGGTTTCCTTGTGATCTTCGTCTGAGCACATACTTCGCATTTCTCTACCTTACCCCCACACTTGGAGATAAGTCCTAGACTAGACATTCTGTTAATCTTTTTACAATGAACATGTCCTAGCCTATTATGCCACAACTCAAGAGAATAGTCAGAAAAAGTGATTGCATTTATATTATCATGCTGGGTTACAACAAGCTGAATCTTGTACATTCCTTCAGTTTGGAAAGCTTTCCCGAAGAATGTACCCTTCTTGGACATCACAAACTGGCCAGCATTGATGTCCATCCTCAAGCCTGCGTTGCAGAGCAGACTTCCAGAGATCAGGTTCTTAGCAATTACTGGAACATGCTTCACACCTTGAAGCGTCAGAGTGTTCCCCGATGTGAGTTTCAGCTCCACCGTCCCGATCCCCAGTACTTCAGCTTGTGCCTGGTTTGCCATTATGACATTCTCTGAAGTTGGCTCATAAGAGACGAACCAGTCTTTGTCTGAACAGACATGACAGGTCGCACCAGTGTCTATCCACCAGTCCAAGTCAGCCCCCACAGTTGCAACCTGTGCTATCATGGCAACTAGATTAGTAATCATAGAAACCTTACTAGGCTCACCTTGTTCTTTGGACTTGGACTTGCATTCGGATTTGTAGTGGCCCTTCTTGCCACAATTGAAGCAAGTCACATGGGACTTGGACTTCTGTTGCTTGAAAGCAGGACCCTTCACTTCTAGATTCGTGAAGTCCTTCTTTTTGCGATGAGAAGTAGCCTGCTTCCCCTGGTACTCTCTGGTTTGGACCAGATTTGCCTTCGCCAGTTGTTTGGACAGAGTATCCATCTTCTGTTGAGAGCGCATCTCGTCCTCAACATGGATCTCTTGCAAGAAATCTTCCAAGCTAATTTCCATCTTCTTTCGATGCATCCTTGCATAGAAGTTGCTCCATTCTGTAGGAAGTTTCGCGACGATCCCTCCAACGACAAACTTGTCGACGAGGGGCATGTTCTCGTCTTCTAGTTTCTGACGCAACTTCAGAAACTCCTTCACTTGGGGCAGCATCGCCTTCTCGTCTTCGAAGGTCCACTTGTGGTATTTTTCTACCATGAAGATCTTGGACCGGTTCTCGTCATCTTCATAGAGCTTTCCCAGGGAGTCCCATATCTCTTTGGCAGATGTCTTCTTGGAGTAGGACTCTGCCAGAGAGTCTTCCATGGAATTGAGTATCAGTAGTTTGCATATACTGTTTTCTCTCTTTCACTTCGCTTGCTTGGTCGTAGCAGCGGCCACAGCCGCAGCAGATCCAGTGGTTGGAACGATCGGTTCTTCTTCTGACAGCACGTGATCAACATTCACGAGTTGAAGATTTAAAGTGACCTTTCGTCTCCATATCTGGAAGTGTTTGCCATCGAATTTCTCCAACTTGTTAAAGCCGGCATCGATGAGCGAAGCACGAGAATTATCCATCTTCTCAATAAAGCTTTGAGATTGTTAATGCCGAGGCACAATTTTCGATGGAAAATTCTGAAACTGAAACAATTGTACACACAACGTTTCAAATGCAGCACCTTAAAGAAGATGTGCAACAGAGATCCTGGAGGATTCTGAATTACGAGGATCTAAAAAGATTCTACGTAATACACAAAAAATCTAAAGAGACTTTGTGCAAGCAACTATCGGCAGTAGAGCTTCTAAAAAGAAGTTACTGTAAAAGGCAACAGCAGTGATGACAGGCGAAAATGAGATGCTGGGGTGAATGAACCACCGTTGCTCAAAGCTTTATTCGCCCCACACGAGCACGAACAGCTTCCAGGAACCAGCAAGTTCACGAAGAACTTCTGGAACGCTCGTAAGTCAATATTTGAGACTTGAACGGGCTTCCTGGACTTAACAGACTCCCTCAACTCTCTTCTTGGTGCATCTTTCAAAGGAGGCCAAGGGGCTCTATTTATATAGTGGAGTTGAGACTTCACCTCTTCTCCTATCCGA
>JANAVB010040218.1:5219251-5324251 GCA_029216955.1 Iris pallida | reverse complement strand
GTTAACTTTTTGAAAATTTTATGTTATTTTTAGACTTTCTTATACCTCATTTTTCAACATAAGGGATGAAAATTATATGAGGACACCTATTAGAGGGGTCTCTCTTATAACTGGAACAAGGCTTACTAATAAACTTTCTTTATGGCCGATGTGATACCAAAGTCATTGGCACAATGACTTTTCATATCAAAACGACCCCAACTTTGAACGAAATAATTTAGACTAATTTGTACTCAAGTATTATAAACTATCAAAATTTTACAATTTGTTACTATAAACTATTTTTATTGACCATTTGCAACCATAACTTTTAAAAGTTTGCACATAACAATTTTATCTGAATATTATGTTAAATTTAAATGTAATGCACATGGCTAGTTTGGAAAAAAATATTGCTAAATAAAATAAAAATTTCAATTGTATTGTCTTTGCCCCCAATCCACACAAACCATTGTTTGCCATGAACAAAAAGTTACACAAACTTTTGTATTGATCAAACGAAAAAAGTATAAAAGAACTCCTAAACAGGAACCTTAAGTACAAGTTTTGATTCTAGAAAAGTGTGACGATGGAGATCGAACACTACTGCTGTTTTCTTTATTCCGTTGATAATCTGACTAGTCGTAAGAGGATTGCAAGTCTCTGCTCACTGGAAAAAGGAACAACGATTCGTCTCTCTCAGTTTTATGCCAAAACTCTCCGTATCGATTGAAGGAAGACTACTTCTATTTATAGCCATCTGGAACCCATATGCGCATGAACGATGCGCACATGAGTTTCGTTGTCGCATAGAAATTCTGAACAAAATACGGTTGCAACTACGATGGCGCAACGACCCGCCACGTGGCAGTAGTTTAGATATACTTGTTGCTGAGATCTTGGGATGTTAAAACTTGTCATAGGCATGACCAAGTCAGTCACATGTGGCACGTGCTCATTGCTTGAAAATCTCAAACTGTTGTAACAGAAAGATTTGACTGCGCATGAAGGAGTTAGTGCGTGAGGGGGACTCGACGCATGGCTTCTGGGGTGCATGACTTCAAAGGCGAATGTGAGGGTTGGTCGGATCAAGCCACGTGGTACTGCACAGCTGTAACCGACAAAAGTAGCCATGATTGCTCTGATGTAAGCGCTGACGTCTGCTGTCAGCTCGTACTTCGAAGCATTTTTGTTTTATTTGAGGTGTCTTCAATGCGCATGGTAATAATGGCACATGGCGGCGTAGGCGCATGGCGGCCTGGGCGTATGAAGTCATAAATGATGACGCTTTGCTTGTCGTGTAGCCGTCGACTGCATATATTTTAGGTGCACGCTGCACCACGTTCCAAGTGACAACTGACATCTAACACAGTTGTCAGTGTTGCATTAAATGCTGAGGTGACGGATGGGAACTATAGGCGCATGGAGTCCTGGCGCATCAGAGGCTGGGTGCATCAAGTCTTCATGGCGCATTCTGAGAGCATGGTTCATGATGGACATGGTTTTTCCATGCGCATGGCCTCTGAGGCGCATGCCTTTATTTTCCATGCTTCTACAACCATCCTAAGCCTAACTCCGGCCCGCAACCAAAATGTTATGATAATACTAATGAATTAACAACACCAAATTGTTTGGCTATATTAATGAAAACCAAATTGCCAAATTACTTAATCCTTCCTTTATTACTGAAAGTAAGATACAATGGGGAGGGATTCCCGCCCAAATGCTTCCAAATATCCATCTACATTATTTAAATTTATATTTAAAGAGATTATGTGGGATATTGCTGCCAACAAGAATGGATCTGCCCACAACCGTCCAATTTTTTTTAAAGAGATTATGTGGAATATTGCTACCAACAAGAATGGATCCGCCCATAACCGCCTAAAAAAATCTTTTCCCGTAACCGTCCGTAACTGAGCGAAAAAATAGGAGTGGCATTCCAACCTTTCCATAACTGCTTCGTAGCGATTTTCATAAAGTCTTCTCCTTATTTTTCTTTTTCACTTTCTCTATTCTATCTCAATTGTTACTACCCAGCCCAAAAACCTAGAGAGAGAGAGAGAGTGAAGAAGCAGTAGCGAGGAGGAGGAGTCGGACTTCATCGCCATCGCCAACGTTTCTTTGTTCGGGGTATCGATATTCTTCCTTCCTTGCTATTTCGATTCTTATGGTTATGATTTTCTTTCAAAAACATTAATCTGATAATGAAGCGCACTTTCTTTGATATATGATTATTTTGTTGATGGATGATTATTTTGTTGACGGCTTTATGTTGCACACATTTTTCATAATTTTTTGAATATGTCTGACTGTTTGATTAACATTGTCGAGTTTTTTTAGGGTTTTGATTTTGTGATGAGTAATGTCATTTTAATATTTTTGATATTTATTTCGATTTTAATGATCATAGTTTTATATTTGATGGCTTTGTTTGTTGGATAGGCTGTAATTATATGTGAATATTTTTTGGGAGAAATTTTAAGGATCCAATGTTTTGTGTGTTGTCACTTTGTTGAATTTTTGTAGTTCGAGTTTTTTTTAAAGTTTTTTTTTTTTAGTTCTTATTATGTTCCATTGAACCACGTCCAACAATAAATGAATAAAAGATGCACAAGTCTTTATAGCGTATTGGTGGCAAGTAGTCCTCCGATAAGTACTCCGTTAGCTCGATGAATTTTTGTGTTTTCTTTTTGTGTTTCTGTCAAGGCACCAAACCAAAGGGATGTTTTGGTACTGGGTAATTATTTTATTTCTAAAAAAAAATAGGATGGAGAATCTATTCTCATGTCTTTATTTTCTAAGAATTTTTTATTTTATTTTTTTCATTTTAACCTTTTTTTTGGGGTTTTTCATTTTTTTAGTTTTTTTTTGTTTTCAGTTTTTGAAGGGTTTTTTTCGGTTTTTCGATTTTTTTTTTTTTTTAGTTTTAAGAAATTTTTTTTTTGTTTTCTTTTGTTTTGTTTCCATTTAAATGTGTTTTTCGGGTTTTTTTCTTTTTTTAATGATTTTTTTTGTTTTCATTTTTTGTTAGGTTTTTGATTTTCAGTTTTTTAAGATTCATCATTTGTTTGTTCTTTTTTAAGGTTTTTCTTTCATTTTTTTACTTTTTAATTTTTTTTAGAATGATTTTTTTGTTTTAGTTTAGTTTTTTTCCCATATTTTTTTATTTTCATTTTTCTAAGAATGATTTATTTTTGTTTTTTCGCAAATTATTTTTCCAGTTTTTTATCCTTTCTAAAAAAAATTGTTTTCCTTTATAGTGTACTGATGGTAAGTAGTCCTCTGATAAGTAGTCCGTTAGCTCTATGATTTTTTTTGTTTCTGTCAAGACACCAAATTAGAGGGACGTTTTGGTACTAGATAATTTTTTTATCCTTCAAAAAATTTAGGATAGAAAATCTATTCTCATGCCTATATTTTCTAAGAATTTTTTTAGTTTTTTCTTTTTCATTTTTAACCTTTTTTTGGGGGGTTTCAGTTTTTTTAGATTTTTTTATTTTTTGTTTTCAGTTTTTGAAAGGTTTTTTCGATTTTTGTTTTTTCAGTTTTAAGATTTTTTTTCCTTTTGTTTTGTTTCCTTTTAAACGTTTTTTTGCGGGTTTTTCTATTTTTTAAATGATTTTTTTGTTTTCATTTTTTGTTAGATTTTTGATTTTCAGTGTTTTAAGATTCATCATCTCTTTGTTCTTTTTCTTTTTTAATTTTTTTTATCTTTTTAATTTTTTTGAGAATGTTTTTTTTTTGTTTTAGTTTAGTTTTTTTTTCATATTCATTTTTCTAAGAATGATTTATTTTTTTTTTTCCCAATTTTTTCGCAGT
Organism: Iris pallida; assembly: GCA_029216955.1. Lineage (NCBI taxonomy): Eukaryota > Viridiplantae > Streptophyta > Magnoliopsida > Asparagales > Iridaceae > Iris > Iris pallida. Next base: position 5,320,450 of record JANAVB010040218.1, on the reverse strand, counting down.
TTTTTATCCTTTCTAAAAAAATTGTTTTCATTTTATTTTCGGAATGTTTATATGTTGACCAAAAATAAGAATATATTTTTTGATAAATATTTGTTACCTGGTATTTGAAATATCGAAAATATAGAATTTAGATGGTTCTATTATAATTATCTTACATTGAAAACATATACACTGATATTACTTGTGTTTTATATGGCAGTGAGGTTGAAACTGCATAAAGTATTTTTTTTTTCATTGCAGTTTTGTATTATAGTTTTGGCAGACAAAGGAACTTGCATGTTTAATAATTATCCAGTTAATTTCAATGATCGGTGGCTGGATTGGAGAATTGATAATATCAGCTCAAAGATGAGGCATGGTTGGGATATAATGTTGGGTGCATATGTATTGTTATTATGGACAGAACGTAATATGATGATATTCGAGCAAAATAAAAGTTCAAAGAATAGTATCTAATTTAACACAGCTACTTTGTATAATTTTCGGAGAAGTATTTTTCCTTAGAAGAAAAAAAATACTAAGCTTAATTTGTCGAGGAAGGAGAGCATTTTGTGACAAGGAGCCAAGCCAGAAAGGAGACTATAAATTGAGGGTTCCTTAGTACTAGAAAGGAGACTAGAAATGAGGGGGGTGGGGGACGTGTTTCAGTGTTTGAAAGGTTTTTTTTGGTTATTTTATTTCAGTTTTAAGATTTTTTTTTTGTTTCCATTTAAACGTTTTTTTTTGGTTTTTTCTGTTTTTAATGACTTTTTTGTTTTCATTTTTTTGTTAGATATTTTTTTTCCAATTTTTTAAGATTCATCCTTTCTTTATTCTTTTTTTAAAGGTTTTTTTTTCATTTTTATTTTATTTTTATTTTTTTTCGAGAATGATTTTTTTGTTTTAGTTTAGTTTTTTTCATATTTTTTATTTTAAATTTTCTAAGAATGCTTTATTTTTGTTTTTTTTGCAGTTTTTTTGTAGTTTTTTTTTTATCCTTTTTAAAAATATTGTTTTTATTTTATTTTGGGAATGTTTTATTATTGACAAAAAATGGGAATATAATTTTTCATAAAAATTTGTTACCTGGTATTTGAAATATCGAAAATATAGAATTTAGACGTATTTCGTATACCAAACATCTCCTTAATTTTGCTAAGGGCAGTTAGGTAACTTGCTTAAAAATATATTTTCTTCAGGCCAAAGGGGACTAGCGTGTAACGTCCCAAATGTTACACCCCGTCCGAGGCCCAGTTGCATAACCTTTTCGCGGACCAAGGTTATGCGGGAAGCTTCCAGAACATTCTAGAAGATGGCGGAAGGCTCTAGAAGATTGTGGATCTCTCCGGAAGGCCCAAGATCGTTCTAAGAGGCCCAAGAAGCTTCTGGAAGGCCCTTAAAGTTTCCTTTTATGTTGCTAGGGAATAAACCTGGAATATGCCATTCCAGTTATGGTAGAAAGTAATAATCCATGGAATATTTCTTCCAGGACTTTCCTTGTATTGCTCTATGAGCACTTATAAAAGGGGGAGGCTCTCATTTGTACCTCACCACCTAAAAAAATTGTAAGCATTCTCCAAGTTAATAAAGAGATCCTTACGAGTCCATCTTTGCTCCACTATTCTAGTTTTCTTAGTGATCTAGCTAAGTCGGAAAGGCTTGCACGAGTCTTTGAGGAGAAAGACAGCGCGCCGCACGGGACGAGGTGCTAGCAAAAACACTAAGTCCGTGACAAGTGGTATCAGAGCAAAGGTTTGATCGCCGTCATGTCTTCGACCGAAGCCATCATCAACGAGGAACCCGCACAACCCTCATCGCCTAAGGAGAAGGCGAAGACCTCGAGGAAGGGCAAGAGCAAGGAACCGTTGGTGGAACGGGCTCTTGGCGAGTTGGCTGACCGGATTAAGATGCTGGAGAAAGGTGTGACGGGCGTCGAGTATCAAGTGGAGCAGAACCAAGCGGCTCACGAGGAATTCGCCCAAGGTTTGGAGGCGGATGTCGCCACGGCAATGACGGAGTTCCGAGAGCATCTCCGCGAGATGCAGGCCGAGTTCGAGGAGGAACGAAAGGCCACGAAGGCGGAGATTGCCACTACTACAAAAATCTTTAACAATGACACGTTATAGATGACACTCATTTAAAAGTATCATTAATAATACTTTTAATGTCAACTAATTTAATACATGTCATTAATAGCTTTATCAATGACAATAAAAAAATATAATGTCATAATAAGTGCTCTAAGATGACGATTAAAAAGATAACGTCATGAAATATATATTTTGCATGTCATCTTTGTGTATGAAGAAAAGATGTGAGACTAATAATGACACATTGATATTAATGGTCATATTTAGTTTAAACAATAATCTACACCAAATATATGTTATAAAATGTTGATTAAAAAATGACATATTGTTGAGTTGAAAAATATAACGTCATGATAAGTATTTTACTACAATTAGTATCCCATAAGACAATAAAAAATTTAACAACACAATATTTTTCGTTACTAATAATTTTTTTTATAGTGCATACACTACAAAAAAAAGGCGTTTCTTGACGGTTTATTTGTTGACGGTCATGTTAAACCGTCAAGAAGAGCTATTTTCTTGACGGTTTTGACTATACGTCATGTAACTACTCTTTTTGTTAGTATTATTGACGGTTTTAACAACAACCGTCAAGAAAATACTTTATTATTGACAATTTTAAAAGAACCGTCAATAAAACCGTTTGACGATTCTTTCATTAGCGTCATTATTGTAACGCAGTAAAATTCCTGCGTACATTTCAGTATGCCATTTTGGTAATTCTGACATAATTTTTTTCCTTATATCTCCCGAACCCTAGCTCCCTCTCCATTCTCCTCTCTATTTACTTCACCCTCTCGAGTTCATTCTCCAACTCCCCCCTAAAAATGCAAAATCTTTTCCTTCTTTCTCCAAACCCTAAACCTAACTCGCAAACCCTAATCCTAAAATGTTGAAGGAAAGAGAAGCTCAATCCCCTGATCTGTGAGTCATCATATTTGATTTAGGGTTAGGATTTTGGTCATGTAGTGTTTGAATTTATTTATTTTAGGAATTTTTTTGTTTGCATGAAGGGGACAGAGAGCTCGATGAAGAAAGAAACTACTAGAAGCACTTTTCTAACTCCTTCGTAGCCGACCAGACCACCGTGCCTCCTATTCGACTTTGGACCTTGTCGCAGAAGAAGCCCCAAAATTTGAGGGGGGGGGACAGTTCTTCTTTTCTGTAGCCAATCGATCTGCAGAATTGGGGGAAGAGAATTTAGGGTTTGCTGATGTTGGCGAAGGTGGTTACGAGGGGTGGATGGTCCGGTACGGGAGGAGGAAGATCGGGAGGTCATTCATATACATGCGCTACTTCGCGCTGGAGACGTGGTAAGTAGAGAGGGTCTCCCACAACCGCAGCTGATTATTTGGTGTCATGTTGAGCGGACACGATGACACGGACACGATGTTACGTCTGATTTTGTGCCGGATGCGGACACGTCACTGGTTTTCGGAGTGTTAAAAATGCTGAATTTTACTCGTGAGTTTTTTTTTTAATTACTGTTTTTTTGTTGTTGTGTTTTTTAGGTTCCGATCAAGATTCTGCTTATAGATGGGAAGTGGAGGATAGGGGGTTTAAGATGCACCATGGGCATGTAAGTTTTACTTTTATGTCAGTCGTCCATTTATCACATTCACCAACAGAGTTGGGCAATCTGTCTTTATTAAGTTCAATGATGAAGATGAGCCAAAGACTCTGCATGTATCTGATTCAAGAGTTTCTTTCATCTATCGAGAAGCAGTAGGTCCAGATAAACTGTAGGTGTCTTCTTCAACCATCTCTATCCCCCTCCTAGTGCTTCTTATGAATAGAAATTCAAAGTTGATAGATTTATTTGGTGCAAGCTTTTACATGTATGCTTTCTTTTTTGCTCGGAAAAAGTTCTGTATGTGCAAGTGTTTTGTTTGTTCAACAATACTGTCCACTTCGAATCTAATTATCTACTACATGGAAAGGCATCGAGAGTAGTGATGTACTAAGGAATAATCTGAATAGTGAATATCTGTCTATTGAACCTAAATCAGCCCCTATTGATTATGTTCTAGTTGAGGTATAAGACATTCTCAAGAGTAGGAAAAGTTGAGCAAGAAGAGGCATTGGGAAACACCACCAGGTTAACAGAGCTTCAAACAAATATCCTGCTTGTTTTGTAGGTCTATTGACCTCATATTGTTCCAAATATTGCTTGATGACCACTAATTAATCATATAGATAGAGCTTCGAGCAATAACAGAAAAAGGGTCTATTAGGGTGACCATTTCTTTCTGAATGGTTTGTGATAACCAACCTAGCATTTGGCCAAAAATGTGACTGAACAGAATCATTTTGTCTTTGTATGGATGATGCATGCATTTAACAAAAGCATATAGATCTAGAAGTACAAGAATGTTGTTTAGCAGCAAGATACTGAGATGACAACACGCTAAATCATGTTTCGTTGAGAAGCATATGTATAAGTCTCTTCTTTTGTACAAACGATACAAAGTGTGCATCTTCTCCAGGAATCTGTTGTTCTAAAACATTTTCCATTTCTACCTTGTTACTAGTACTTCCTACGAAATCAAGTGGATATATCCAAGTATTTCTTGATGGAGGGTTGAATCAACAGAGGATGGGGTATGCTATTTGCTTTACTTTCCAAATATACATTTCTTGTTCCATACTTACTGTTGTTTCTCTTGAGGGCTTGATTGAATGCTTGCTTTGTGGGGATGTAGATGAAATGACTCGTCCATATAAACTTTTCATGTGTAGATATGTGATGCAGTTGTTGTTGCTAAAATTTTGAATGCAACCCTTTGTGATCCCACACCTTGAAGTAAATCCTGTTTGGCAAGACACAAGGTTTCCATAGGACAATATCATACTGTGTATATTCTCTTATGATCATCCTACACGTGATTGACAAAGCTGTGTTTGCTTTTTGCAGCTCATTTGATAAATTTTTTGACGTAGATCACTTTATTCGAGTTTTGAAAGATGACGTTTCAATAGTTAGGGATTTGCCCAGTGAATACTCATGTAGCGCAAGAGAGTATTATGCTACTGCTATTCGAGCTACCAGAATAAAAACTGCACATGTTCATGCTTCTGCCAACTGGTATTTGGAGAATGTTATTCCTGTTCTACGGAGGTTAGTACTTAATTTATGAATTGTTGTGAGTTTTATGTTAACTGAATTGCCAATTTGTTATGCAAAATTTAGTTTATAGTATATCGACAAATTAACCAGGTGGTTATGCAAGCAATTTAAACTTAAATTCTATCGAAGTACGATATGTCGACTAGTTTGCTTACATGAACATACATCAGGAGTAATATGTAGCAATGTCCATTTTTCTTACGCACACTATTCATCAGAAAGAAGATTCAGCTGTAGATTATATGGTTTGTCTGGAGATTATCTATATGTGGGTTTAATTAAAAATAAATTATGCAATTTTCCTGTATCCTACTGATGTCTTTCGACTTAAAATTATTGTTGTGGGGTTAATTTACCTATTTATTTGCTTTTACTTTTTGGAATCTAAAAGGAGAGTTTGGGTTGTATGAAATGTTATGGTGTTAATTTATCTTTTATTACCTTAAGTCAAGATGTTCCATCAATTACAAAATATCATTTCTCAATCCAGTTTCAAATTTGTTTTGCATTAATCTGATCTGCCGTCTATCACTACAACATTTTTTCCACATCTCGTGCTCTTTTTGATGAAACTTGTTCCGATGAAGAAGAAATCTCTATCCTTGCTTCTAATGATCTAATCCTCCTATATCCACATCCAAAATCTCGCCCATTGACTAAGCATCTTTTTACTATTTTATATCCATTAGGCAGAAATCAAGATATATTCGGACTTTGTTCTAGAATTTCTCATCTTCTATTCAATACAGAAAAGGTAAACATTTTTTTATTCCATGTTTAAGAATTATCAAATAACATGTTTTGAACATGCTGCATCCACATCCTTAATTAGAAAAGAAACCACGTGTTCTACTAAGCATTTTGTTTATGTCTAATGAACTTGTATCTTCTAGTTAGTCTTGTATTTCAAAGTATAAAGCTAGTGTTAGTTGATTTACGGATTGAGCGAAACTTGAAAGGTGCAGCTCCTGAGTGGCAAGTAATTTTTTTTCATTTGGGTATGGCTTAATTGGTATTGTACAGGGAGTCCCTAGCTCTGGTATCAATCGTCATGCAACTGACAAAGAAAAATGATATATAACACATAATAAAAAGGGTATGGTAGTTTTTTCTTTTTTTTAAATTTATCTTCCTAGAATTTCCCACATGTTCCGTTTTTCCTCTCTACATACGTCCTCCTTTAGCCATTTTTGGGCCCAAGTCAGCTCATCATTTTCCTACACTAGATAGTTTCACATTCTTTTCTATTTCTCAGCTTGAAAAGCCCTGTCAAAGACCGTCAAGAAAAGTGCCAGAATCATAGCTGAAGGACTTTTCAGGGCTAGGAAATTGGAAAACTTGGGTCAGTAGATATATTCCTTTCTTGTTAACAATATTATAAGGTTATTATAAGCTAGGGAAGTTGAGAAGGCTATGGTTTATATAATAGTAATAGTAAGGTTCACAATATCGGTATCGGAATCCGTATCGGACAATTTCTATGAATATCGGGATCGGCAATATCGGCCTCTTCCTCTGGGAAATGTTTGAAATAAATTAACATTTTCAATAGACTCTAACATACGAGTGCACAACATTTGAGTGCTTGCACCTACACATTCTGAAAAACCTAGTCTGAGCCATCAGTCAATAAAATGTATAGAACTACATATCCTATATTGATCTAACTTTAACCCATTCAATTAGCCTCTTTTTCTCAGAGCCACAATACAGCTCCCTGAGTAATATTTTATTTGATTGTCAGTCTGGTGTGCAACTTGTTCAGTCTCTTCCTCTGGGAAATGTTTGAATAACAACCAAGTTTTTTTAAATTAGAACTCAATAGGCATGAAACTAACCTCCTCTTGCTTTTGGGATTCTCTTACGACTTTAAATTATCCTGCATAGGGTTATGGGCTTGGATACAAATATGGTATATTCCAGCAAAATATTACAAAAGACTGTCAAGAGGAGGCTTCTGAAAGTTGGCTTGAGGTATCTATTGTCTTGTCTTCTCTTCATAATATGTTCCTTTCCGATATATATGTATTAGTATAACATTATGTACTAGTTGATTTTATGTTTATTTTTGTAGTTTGCTGGGAGAAAGGGTTACTCTATCAGAGAAATTGATGAAATGAGACGAGAGCTGGCCAAATTTATTGTTAATGAAGACCATGTAAAAAATGATGTATTAGAAAATTTCGGAAGTATTGTAAATTTATGTTGTGAACGTTTGAGACTAGAATAATATTGTATAGATCAATGTTGGCATTTTGAATAAATATGAAATGAATTTTTTTTTTGTTCGTGTAAGTGTTTATTTTTCTTCTTTATTTTTCTTATATGGGATATTGTACACAAAATACAAATTGTGGAATATGGATGAAAAAATTCGAGTCATCTTTTGTAAATAAAGATGATGCAAAGTCATATTTTACAAATAAAGATGACATGTATTGAGCTGTCACTGATTTCTTATGATAAATGTAATTTAAAAAAAAATAAAGATGACGTATAGAAGTCATCTTTTGTACATAAAAATGATGCGTCAAAGTCATCATTTGTAAATAAAGATGATGCATAGAAGTCATCTTTTGTAAATAAAGAAAACATATAAAAGTCATCTTTTATAAATAAAAATGACGCGTGTTTAGTTGTCATTGATTTTTCAAGATAAAAGTCATTTAATATAAATAAAGATAACACACAATAGTCATCTTTTCTAAATAAAGATGACACATAAAAGTCATCTTTTATAAATAAAGATGACGTGTGTTGAGCTGTCATTGATTTCTAATGATAAAGATGACCCCTTCATAGATGACGGCCGGACAAATGTCATCAATTAACATATTTAGCCGTCATTGTTATCTATTTTTGTAGTAGTGTGCTGAACTACGCAAAGAGCTACAAACCAAGGCGGAGGTCCTCGAGAGGGCCATTGCTGGTGGTCCGACTCCGAGGAGGGAGTCGACGCAGAGGGTGAAGTATCCAGAACCCAAATCCTTTACTGGCGTACGGGACGCGAAGGAGGTGGATAACTTCATCTGGAATGTCGAACGCTACCTGAAGGCGGTCCGTATCGAGGATGAGACCGACAAGGTAAACACAGCGTCCCTATATTTTTCTGATGATGCTATGCTGTGGTGGCGACGCAGGTGCATCGATATAGAAAAGGGGCTCTGCAAGATCGAGACTTGGGAGGATCTCAAGAAGGAGATCAAGTCTCAATTCTACCCGAAGAACGTGGAGTATGTCGCGAGACGGAGTTTGCGACAACTCAAACACACCGGGTCCGTCAAGGAGTATGTGGCGGAGTTCACCCGCCTGATGCTTTCTATTTCCACTATGGGCGAAGAGGATCGCCTGTTCCACTTCCTGGAGGGTCTACAATCATGGGCGGCACAAGAATTGCAGAGGCAAGATGTGTCGGATGTGAACGCGGCTGTTGCGGCAGCCGAGAAGCTGATGGAGTATCGACGGAATGATGCCCCGAAACCCAAGGAAAAGACCACCACCAAGTTCAATGGTGGGGGAGCGAAGAAGAACAATGGAAAGGGAGGCCCACCGCCGAAGGACAAGCCGCACACAAAGCCTTCGACGGAGCGGAAGATTGAATGCTACTTGTGCGGAGGAAATCACTTCGCACGAGACTGCCCGAACAGAGGAAAGAAGGTGAACGCTGTCCAAGGCAAGGAGGCAGAGGACGAGGAGCCTAAGAAGGGGGCTCACATGGGTGCACTGCGCCTGTTGAATGCTTTGAAGAGCAAGGCGGTAGTGTCCAAGACCCCGAATCGAGAGCTGATGTACGTGGACGTGAAGATCAACGGCCACAACACCAGGGCGATGGTCGACACTGGGGCTACCCACAACTTTATCTCGGACGCGGAGGTCCGACGCTTGGGTTTGGCGCTGGAAAAAGACTCAAGCACGATAAAGGCAGTCAACTCTGAGGCGCTCCCCGTGCAGGGGGTGGCCAAAGGGGTGAAGATCCAAGTGGGAGACTGGACGGGTGTCACCAGTCTCACGGCAGCACCACTGGACGACTTCAACATGATCCTTGGGATGGACTTCCTCACTTCGGCAAAGGCGGTCCCAATGCAGCATCTAGGAGTCGTCGGGATCATGGAGGAGAGCTCTCCGTGCATGGTGACAACTGCACGAGGCGAGCTTACGAAGGGGAAGGCTCTCTCCGCATTACAACTCAAGAAGGGGACGCAACACGGAGAGATGACTTACCTTGCTGTGCTCAAGACGGAGGAGGCGCCCGTGCAGGGGGATCTTCCGCCTGAGATCAATGACGTCCTTGTGGAGTACGGGGACGTCATGCCGAAGGAGTAGCCAAAGAGGCTACCTCCGCGGAGGGAGGTAGACCATGCCATCGAGTTGGAGCCGGGCACGAAGCCGCCCGCCATGGCTCCATATCGCATGGCCCCGCCCGAGCTGGACGAGTTGAAGAAGCAACTCAAGGAACTGCTGGACGCGGGATTCATCAGACCGTCAAAGTCCCCGTATGGTGCACCGGTGCTGTTCCAGAAGAAGAAGGACAGAAGCCTTCGTTTGTGCATCGACTATCGTGCACTAAACAAGGTAACCGTCAAGAACAAATATTCCATCCCGTTGGTGGCAGACTTGTTCGACCAATTGGGAGGCGCGAGATACTTCTCCAAACTTGATCTGCGCTCGGGGTATTATCAAGTTCGGATTGCGGAGGGCGACGAGGCTAAGACGGCATGCGTGACGAGGTATGGCGCATATGAGTTTATGGTTATACCTTTTGGTCTAACAAATGCTCCTGCGACTTTTTGTACTTTGATGAACAAGCTCTTTCATCCCTACCTGGATCGGTTTGTCGTGGTCTACCTCGACGACATCGTCGTGTACTCAAACACGATGGAGGAGCACATCGAGCATTTGAAGACTGTCTTCCAGGTGCTAAGGGAGAACGAACTCTTCGTCAAGCGGGAGAAGTGCTCATTCGCACAAGAAGAGGTATCGTTCTTGGGGCACTGGATCGGGCGTGGCAAGATATGGATGGACGGCGCAAAGGTCCAGTCCATACGGGAGTGGGAGGCTCCCACCAAGCCGACGGAGCTGCGATCGTTCCTTGGCTTGGCGAACTACTATCGGCGGTTCATCCGAGGATATTTCGCCATCGCAGCGCCTCTGACCGATCTGCTGCAGAAGGATCGGGCGTGGAGCTGGACTCCCCGATGCGAGAAGGCATTCGAGGCACTGAAGCGGGCTGTGATGGAGGAGCCGGTCTTGTCTCTACCGGACTACTCCAAGGCGTTCGAAGTGCACACGGACGCGTCCGACTTCGCCATCGGTGGGGTGTTGGTGCAGGAAGGACACCCCATCGCGTTCGAGAGCCGCAAGCTGAATGACACTGAGCGGCGCTACACGGTGCAGGAGAAGGAGATGACCGCGGTCGTGCATAGCTTGAGGACATGGCGACACTACCTCCTCGGCACCAAGTTCGTGGTCATGACAGACAATGTTGCCACGAGCTACTTCCAGTCCCAAAAGAAGCTATCTCCGAAGCAGGCGAGATGGCAAGATTTTCTAGCCGAGTTCGACATGGTGTTGCAGTACAAACCCAACAAAGAAAATCAGGTGGCCGATGCGCTTAGCAGGAAGGCCGAGCTCGCATTTGTGTGCTTGCTCAAGGGGGATATTCTGGATCGTGTTCGAGTGGGAATCATGGAGGACCCACTAACACTGGCCATAGGGAAGCTTGCCAAGGAGGGCAAAACGAGAAGGTTCTGGCTGTAAGACGGACTTCTCTACACCAAGGGCGACAGGGTGGTCGTGCCTAGGTGGAGTGGCTTGCGGAGACAGCTGCTCCAGGAGTGTCATGACACAGTGGGCTGAACATCCGGGACAGAAGCGAACCTTGGCGCTACTGGAGGCCGCATACTACTGGCCTCGCATGCGCGAGGATGTGGAGGACTATGTTCGCACTTGTCTTGTGTGCCAACAGGACAAGGTGGATCATCAGAAGCCCGGGGGCCTGCTGGAGCCTCTTCCCGTGCCGAGTCGGCCGTGGGAGAGCATTTCGATGGACTTCATCTCCGCCCTACCGAAAGTGGGGGCGCTTGGGTCCATTCTCGTGGTGGTAGACCGGTTCTCAAAGTACGCGACCTTCATTGCTGCTTCGACGGACTGCACAGCAGAGGAGGCCGCGCGACTGTTCATCAGCCACGTGGTAAAGTTTTAGGGCATCCCGGTCAACATTGTCAGCGACCGAGACCCCCGCTTCACGGGAAAGTTCTGGACGGAAGTGTTCAAAATCCTCGGGATGGACTTACACTTCTCGACCAGCTTCCACCCGCAGACGGACGGGCAAACCGAGCGGGTCAACTCGCTACTCGAGGAGTACTTACGGCACTTTGTGAGTGCCAACCAGAGGGATTGGGTGCATCACCTCGACGTCGCTCAGTTCTGCTACAATCTTCAACGGAGCGAGTAGTCGCACAGCAGTCCATTCGAGTTGGTGATGGGTCGCCAACCGCTTGCCCCGCATACGCTGAGTGCGGGGTCCTCGAGTAGAAGTCCCGTGGCCAACCAGTTCACTTCAGATTTCAAGGCAAAAGCGGACATTGCCAAGGCATTTCTGGAGAAGGCCGCGAAGAAGATGAAGAAGTGGGCCGACGCGAAGCGTAGGCCGGTTGAGTACAAGGAGGGGGACATGGTGCTGGTGAAGCTCAATCGCAACAGTTCAAGGTGTTCCGCAAGGTGCACAAAGGACTAATCCGGAAGTATGAAGGCCCCTTCCCCGTGCTCAAGAAGGTAGGCAAGGTGGCCTACAAGCTTGAACTTCCTGCCAAGCTGAAGATTCATCCAGTCTTCCATGCCAGTTGCTTGAAGCCGTACCATGAAGACTTGGAGGATCCCCAGCGCGGAGTTCCGAAGCGACCGACGGCGACCATGACGACTTCCTTCGACAAGGAGGTGGAAGCCGTGCTGGACAGGAGGACCATTCGGCGACGAGGCGTGTCCCCGTATGTGGAGTACCTCATCCAGTGGAAGGGCTTGCCTTACGGCGAGTCTAGCTGGGAACGTGCTGATACGCTGCATCAGTTCGAAGCCGAGATCCAGGCGTTTCTCAGCGAGCATGGTTGACGAGGGCGTCAACGCCTTAGGTGGGGGAGAATGTAACGTCCCAAATGTTACACCCCGCCCGAGGCCCAGTTGCATAACCTTTTCGCGGACCAAGGTTATGCGGAAAGCTTCCAGAACATTCTAGAAGATGGCGGAAGGCTCTAGAAGATTGTGGATCTCTCCGGAAGGCCCAAGATCGTTCTAAGAGGCACAAGAAGCTTCTGGAAGGCCCTTGAAGTTTCCTTTTATGTTGCTAGGGAATAAACCTGGAATATGCCATTCCAGTTATGGTAGAAAGTAATAATCCTTGGAATATTCCTTCCAAGACTTTCCTTGTATTGCTCTATGAGCACTTATAAAAGGGGGAGGCTCTCATTTGTACCTCACCACCTAAAAAAATTGTAAGCATTCTCCAAGTTAATAAAGAGATCCTTACGAGTCCATCTTTGCTCCACTATTCTAGTTTTCTTAGCGATCTAGCTAAGTCGGGTCGGGAAGGCTTGCACGAGTCTTTGAGGAGAAAGACAGTGCGCCGCACGGGACGAGGTGCTAGCAAAAACACTAAGTCCGTGACAAGCGGCTCTAAAAGAATGGACGGATAGATTTTTTTTCCCCATTATGTAGGACGGATTCATATTGAGAATAGTGGAGACTTGCTAGATTTTTTCGGAAAGAAATAGTTTAATGACAATTTTCAAATATATATTTCTCGAATATGTCTGACTGTTTGATTAGCATTAACGCATTTTTTAGGATTTTGATTTTGTGATGAGAACTGTCATTTTAATATTTTTGATATTTATTTCGATTTTAGTGATCATTGCTTTAGATCTGATGGCTTCGTTTGTTGGATAGGCTGTAATTATAGGGGTTTTTTTTGGGAGAAGGTAATCTTTTCACTTTATTAAGTCTCCTTAAATGTTCTCTTTCAAGTTTAGAAAATTAAGAATTTTCATTTTCAAAATAATATTAATTAATGTTCTCTTTCAGATACAAAGTAACATACCTATATATATCTATATATTTATATAGATATATACATACATATATGTAAATGCATGACTAACCACTAATTATTTAGATTATATGCGTCCTACCAAAAAATTAATATTCATACACAAAAATAACTAAATAATAGTTTATCTGTCCCGTGCGTCGCACGGGTACACGCACTTCCTTATTTCTGATTTCAAATTCGAAATTCTCAACTAAAAGTAACATTGAACTGATACTTTAGAGGGAAAATCTATGAATGCTCCTAATAGCATTATCTTGACTAGTCGTTCCAATTTGGATTCTATCTTCTCAACTTTGACGTTTTGTATCTAATTACTTGTAACACCCAGTTTTCCAGATGAGGGTATTTTTGTTATTTTTGGGGTTATTTAAATTTATTAGAATTTATTTGAATTTAAGGGAATTTTTAGAAATTATTTTGGAATTTGTTTGGACTAGGTTGACTTTGACTAGTTTTGACCCTTGTAGACCAACCTAGGAGCTAACCCTAGTTAGTATGGACTTGGTTAGGTTATGTGACTCTAGTCTAACCTAGCTTGACTTAAGTTAGTGGCAATTAGTTCATTAGAATTAAATTGAGGAATTAGGAATTTAATGGTTTGAGAAATGGCTTGTGATTTTACAAGTCATTTTATGACTTAACCTTATAGGACTAGCCACCTAGTGCAAACCCTAGTCTAGTCCACCATGGACGGCCACCTTAGCAAACCTAGGGATTCCCCCACTATATAATCTCTCCTAAAATCTAGGGCTAGTGTCACGCCCCAGAACCAGAATACTAGAGAGCGGGAGAATGACTCAGCCAGCTACGTATTACGGGTAGATGAATACCGTATAATACGATCAATGCTGTCTAAAAGACGAGGGGGTGCATACTACATGAAAGTCTCACTATGGTCACTTCACATCTATTGTCTCAATCATTCAAACAAGAAACAGTAATAGAAAACATGTAAGATAAAGCAGTAAGGCGTCCCAAACGCTCAGTCAAAATGTTCTTGATATCTGGCTTTACAAAACATAGCCAGATTAATGTAGCAAAAGTATACACAATTGTTATCAGCTGCAGTATGACTTTAATTACAATTATGTAAAAGTAAGTACAAGACAATCCGACTAACATGTCGGTGCCAAACGGCTAAGTATAAAGTAAGTGACAAAACGAGCGGTGAAGTAAGGAACCCACTCGAGTCCTCCTGCGATCATTCCTCTAGTGTTGACCATCTTGGAGGTAGAAGTAAGCTGGATCCTCGGGGACCGGCTCTAAATCTGGCCATGCAAAACCAGAGAGGTTAGACCTCTAATAGCAAGTACCACAAGGAAGCACGACATGAGAACTAAAACCAGTAAGTAAGAGAATATAATAATAGATCTCTGCTTTCCACTAGGATTCACATCACATCACGACACTTCGAACCAACCTTCCAACCAAACAAGGACAGAAGTTGGCCCGTCATGTCCTGACATTCTGATCATCCCAGTTAGGTAACAGAGTAGTACAGTACACAAACAAATTATCTTCAACGGCCAATCAACTCCTACGGCTTGCTATTGTGAGTCCCAAGTTATCCTGGAATAATGCAATTAGGGATTCCTCAGTTCTTACTATGTACAAGCAAGGCTAGTCTATCCAGTCAATCATGTGCGCCATGCATGAATTAGACGAGTCCTAGCAGGACGCCCGTCAATATACAATATACAATAATAATAAAAGCAGATACTGTTCCCTGCCCGTGTGGCAGTTTTACAGTATCTGTGGGAACCAGCCGGCCCGTCGGGTACTACTTGTCCCAAGGGGGCTGCCATATAAGAACTCGGGAATCCATTCTCTCCATGCCATCATTATTTTATTTAACTTAATAGTCCCTACGTTGAGTAAAATCCCATGCCGTGGATCATGGTCATTCAAATGAGTACTTTCGTACGGGGTACGATATGCACAACTCTACAACGATACCAGTACGGTTAGGTTGCAGGTCTTACATAGCGTAATGCAACAATCAAATCTAACCACGGTAATCATGCCTTGACCATAAAGTACACATGCTTCTTTTGTAGAAAATAAATAAGTAAATAAATAAATAAATAGATTGAAGCCTGCATGTGCATGTATGTCAATATTCGGGATCAGCCAGTCGATTACAATAGTTCATAACATGAACGTGTCTCATTCATTCAATTCAATAAGACGACTAGCCAGTCTCTTAGTTCCAACTAGGAACGCATGATCAATTTAGTCAAGATAACCATTATTATCAATGGTGACAAGGCATGAAAGTCAATTAGTATTCAGTGGGGTCGAGTCTACAACTCTCAGGGTTTAATTCCAGTCAATCGGGGTATCTATAACTCAATTCATGACACATGGTACATCCCACGTAACAATCTATATTTAACAAAAATATCAACATATCATGATTATATCAAGTCTCATGCCAAAAGGCGTAAGGATATAAAATGGACGTTAAATATCTAATAAAATATCAATATACAGGGCTATAGAAGATCCAGGGTAAGTAGGCTACGCTCATGTCAGCCTACGCTCAAGTCAGGCTACGCTCAAGTCAGCGTACGCTCAGGTCAAGCTAGCGTATGGACTCCATACGACTCCTTACTATTCAAGTCAGCGTATGCAAGTCATACGCTCCCAAAAGGTAGCGTATGAACTCCACACGACTCCTGACCATTCAAGTCAGCGTATGCAAGTCATACGCTCCCAAAAGGTAGCGTATGAACTCCATACGACTCTTGACCATTCAAGTCAGCGTATGCAAGTCATACGCTCCCCAAAGGCAGCGTATGAACTCCATACGACTCCTGACCATTCAAGTCAACGTATGCAAGTCATACGCTCCCAAAAGGTAGCGTATGAACTCCATACGACATACGCTTCCAAAAGGTAGCGTATGCAAGACACACGCTTCCTAAAAAGGCAGCGTATGGACTCCATACTGCGCTGCGCTAAAGAGCGCGCACAGCTCAGTGACGCAAGCTAAAAAGCTAGTGTACACTGCTCACTGTCTTCTCCAAACAGCAAGAACTCCATGGTTGCACCCCAAAGCTTCAAAGGTCCATAACTTGGTCAAAACAAGTCCAAATCCAACTTTCCAAAGGTCAAAATTGGGTAGAATAAACTTCTCTACAACATGGAACCATCAAAATTTGCAAACAAAGAAGTTTGATAGATCAAAACCACCAAAATCCAAAAATAACTAATTTCTAGATCTACAAAAATTAAGACTTCGAAATGAAAAATGCCAAGTTCTAAACTCTCTTAGGATCACGAGAGGAAGATAAATGAACCATAAAAACATGGGTTCTCATGTGGAGCAAGTTGTACTTGCCTACAGTTTGGTAGGTGGAGAGAGTAATGAAGAAGAAGAAGAGGAGTAATGGTAAGAATGTGAGTTTATGAGGAGAGAGAAAGAGATGTAAGCTTTAAATAGAAAAGGGGTGGTAGGTGGGAGTTGGACCGGGTCCAATGGGTCGGGTCCAATGGGGATCCAACCAAAGCCAACCCGAACCCAAATAAGCAAGACTAAGGCAGGGAATAAGAGCAGAAAATAAAGTGCATAAATAAAATTGCAGAAATATAATTGCACGAAATAAATTAACATAAAAATTTAAAGAGCAGATTAATTAATTAACATGAAATTAAAGGAATTTAAATACAGGATAATACATGATAAATATTAAATAAATACATAATAAATACTAAATAAATACACATGAGTTGTACATGTATAAAAATACGCATTCTGGGAACGGGGAGTGACATCTCTACCCTCCTTAGAAAAATTCCGTCCTCGAAATTTCAAATCCAAGCAGGATAGAAACATCGGGGCTAAACTAATCTAAGTACAAGCAATTCAATGAAGCAATCATTTTACAATATCCATAGCAAATAACATATATGTAAATCCATCAATCTACGATATCAAGCAATTCTACCCATAAGGTGATAAGCATGAGGAATCAAGACAATCAGGTACACAGAAAAAGATGTACCTTGTGAGTCAAACATGTGTGGATACCGTGATCGGATATCATCCTCACGTTCCCACGTTGACTCTCCCAAAGAGTGATGACCCCAAGCAACCCGGACAAGGTTAATTTTTCGGTTCTTGAGTATCTTCTCTATTCGGTCCAAGATGGACACAGGCTGCTCCTCGTAAGACAGGTTGGTACCAACAACCAGTTCTGAATGATCGAGGATATGGCTGGGGTCCGATACATACCTTCGCAATTGAGATACATGAAACACGTCATGCACCTCTCGTAACGAAGGTGGAAGGGATAAACGATAAGCAACATCGCCTACCCTATCAAGGATAACGAATGGGCCCATGTACCGCGGACTCAATTTTCCTCGAACGCCAAATCTAATGACCCCACGAGTAGGTGAGATCCGCAAGAATACGTGGTCCCCAACAGAGAACTCTAACGGCCTACGATGCTGATCAGCCCAATGACGATGCCGGTCCTGCGCAACTCTAAGTCGCTCTCTAATTCCTTTAACTACTTCAACCGTCTGAATAATCATTTCTGGGCCTAGCATCTTCCTCTCCCCGATATCATCCCATGCAAGCGGTGACCTGCACTTCTTACCATATAATGCCTCAAATGGCGCCATCTGGATACTGGCATGATAACTGTTGTTGTATGAGAACTCAACTAAGTGCAGGTGGCTTTCCCAAGATCCTCCAAAATCCAGAGTGCAAGCTCGCAACATATCTTCCAAAGTCTGAATTGTCCTTTCTGATTGCCCGTCCGTCTGCGGATGGTAAGCCGTGCTAAATCTTAACTTGGTACCCAGACTATGATGCAAGCTCTTCCAGAAATGTGATGTAAAGCGGGTATCTCGGTCTGACACAATACTAACAGGGACTCCATGCTGCCTGACTATCTGTTGCATATACAACTCTGCCAACTTTTCTGTAGATTGCCCTACTCTGAAAGAAAGAAAATGTGCTACCTTTGTAAGCCGATCTACTATCACCCAAATAGCATCTTTACCACTTGGTGATCTCGGTAAACCGGTCACAAAGTCCATTGTGATGTGTTCCCACTTCCATTCCGGGATAGGAAGCGGTTGCAATAATCCAGCTGGCCTCTGCTGTTCTGCCTTCACTTGCTGACATACCAAGCAACGGGAAACAAACCTAGCTATCTCCCTCTTCATCCCGTTCCACCAGAAGTGCTGCTTGATATCTTGGTACATCTTGGTCCCTCCAGGATGTATAGAATACTGGGAACTGTGAGCTTCTGCCATAACTTCCTGTCTGATATCTCCACTAGGCACACATAGACGTGATCCAAACCTAAGTGTACCATCTTCATGAATTTTCAACTCCTTTCTGTGCCCTGACTCACATTCTGCCCTAAGCTTCTGAATCCTTGGGTCTTGTGCCTGAGCTGCCTTGATCCTATCTACCAAGTCAGATTGGACTTGTAGACTTGCCAGAACTCCTACATCGCTAGGAAGTATAACCTCTATGCCCATCTCCTGAAGGTCTTCTAAGATATGCTTCTGTGTTGTCAACATAAATGCGCCGCCCCTTCTGCTGAGAGCGTCTGCTACCACATTAGCCTTGCCTGGATGATACTGAAGCTCCACGTCATAATCCTTGATCAGTTCTAACCATCTTCTCTGCCTCATGTTTAGCTCCTTCTGAGTAAAGATGTACTTCAGACTTTTGTGGTCTGTGTACATGTCTACTCGATTACCATATAAGTAATGTCTCCATAGCTTCAAAGCAAATACTACTGCCGCCAACTCCAAATCATGAGTTGGGTAATTCTTCTCGTGGTCCCGAAGCTGCCTAGATGCATATGCTATCACCTTCCCGTGCTGCATGAGGACACATCCAAGTCCTTTACCTGACGCATCACAATATACAGTAAAACCTTTGGGTCCAACTGGCAATGTAAGAATAGGCACTGATATCAACCTTTGCTTCAAATTCTCAAATGATGCCTGACATTCTGCCGACCAAACAAATGGCACATCCTTCCGGGTCAAACGAGTCATGGGTGCTGAAAGTCTTGCAAAATCTGACACAAATCTTCTGTAATATCCCGCCAATCCCAAGAAACTTCGTACATCAGCTACGGTCTTGGGTACTGGCCAACTCTCTACTGCTTCTACCTTCTTGGGATTCACTGCTACTCCAGCTCCTGATACGATATGACCCAAGAATGAAATATGGTCCATCCAGAACTCACACTTGCTGAGCTTGGCATACAACTGGTTCTCTCTCAGAACCTGCAACACTTTCCTGAGGTGGTCTTCATGCTCCTCTTCACTAGCAGAGTATACGAGAATGTCGTCAAGAAACACAACGACAAACTGGTCTAAATACGGCATAAAGATGCGGTTCATCAAATCCATAAATATTGCTGGAGCATTGGTCAAACCAAACGGCATTACCAATAATTCATAATGCCCATACTTCGACCTGAATGCTGTCTTGGGAATATCTTCCTTCCGAACCCTCACTTGGTGATACCCTGAACGAAGATCTATCTTGGAGAAAACTCTGGCTTTGCTCAACTGATCAAATAAGTCGTCGATCCTTGGTAGTGGGTACTTGTTCTTTACTGTTGCCGCGTTAAGCTTCCTATAGTCGATACACAATCTGGACGACCCATCCTTCTTTCCCACAAGTACCACGGGTGCTGCCCATGGCGATACGCTAGCTTGGATGAACTTCTTCTCCTTCAGTTCCTCTATATGTTGATACACCTTGGCCTGCTCTGAATCCGCCATTCTGTAAACCCGATCTGATATCGGTTTAGTCCCAGGTGCCAATTCTATACTGAACTCAATATCTCTAACCGGTGGTAGACCTGGAAGTTCTTCGGGAAATACGTCTAGAAATTCTTCAACTACCTTCGGAACTTGAACTTCTTCTATTGCCGTTATTACTCCCTGCTCTTGCTGAGTTGCCTCTGATCTGACTAAGGTGAATTTCTTCATGCCTGGAATATCAAAAGATACACTCCCACTACGACAATCTATTGTCGTATGACTGTCTTTCAGCCAGTCCATGCCTAAGATAACGTCGAAATTTCTAACAGGAAATTCTATCAACTTGGCGGGTAAAGAATGCCCGCAAACTACAATACTACACGCTAGAATAACTCTACTAACTCCTACGAGCCCATTGCCAGTGAGTATATTCAACCTCCCTGGCAATGCCTCGAACTCCATTCCTAGCCGTGTCGTAAATCGTGCAGATATAAATGAGTGCGATGCTCCCGAATCAAACAATGCTACTGCAGGATATGAGGCGACGAGAATGTTACCTGCCACAACATCTCCCGATGCTAATGCCTCTTCCAAAGACAGAGTGAATGCCTGCCCTCGACCTCCTTGCTGGTTCCCATGTTACGGCCTGGCCTGGTGCTGCTGCTGGCCCCTTCCTTGATGATGCTGGGGTGGTCTATGTTGGTGTTGCTGCATCGGCGGCCCCTGCTGCCGAAACATCTGAGCCTGCGACATTAACGGGCGCTGTGCCAACGGTCTCACTGCTACCGCTGGTCCTCGATACTGTCCTGCCCCTGGTACTGGCAGAGCAGGAAACTGCTGCACTGGTCCTCCTGACCTCGAATTCATGGGACATGTGGTAACCCGATGATCTGGATTTCCACATATCAAACACTGCCCGTTCAATGTCCGACACACATCTCTAGTGTGTTCCATCTTCCCACAATAAGTACAGCCCGTCGGGGGTTGCTGGTTCTTCTTCTGTTGCTGTTGTTGTTGCTGCTGCTGCCTGGGTGGTGCTGGCCCCCGTATCGCCACATCGTGGATACGAATGCCAGGGGATGGTGCTGTTGTTCGGGGCGCTGCTCCCCCTCCTCCTTCAATCTGACTGTGGGATCTCTTCTGACCCCCAGTCCTTGCCGCAAGCCTCTAAATGGTGATCTCATGCCTGCGGGTTGCCGTCAATATTTCGTCAAAAGTTTGGTAATTGTGCCCCTCTATCAATTGCAAGAGCTCAAGATGAAACCCTTGCTGGAACCTCATCGCCCTCTGGCGCTCCGACGCCACCATCTCTGGAGCAAACCTACTCAATCTGCAGAACTCCACTGCGTACGCATCTACAGTCTTGCCAGCCTGTCTGAGGTTGATAAACTTCTGTTGTAGCTCAAACTGCGCCACAACTCCATAATACTTCGTCTTG
Source organism: Iris pallida (assembly GCA_029216955.1). Lineage (NCBI taxonomy): Eukaryota > Viridiplantae > Streptophyta > Magnoliopsida > Asparagales > Iridaceae > Iris > Iris pallida. The sequence goes on along the minus strand of JANAVB010040218.1, from coordinate 5,298,959 downwards.
AACCTTGCAGTAAAATCGTCCCAAGCAACAGGACGCCTGATGCCCACTTCCTCTGATTCCCATCAATCACGTGCGAGATCCTGAAGTAACAACTTCACTAGATCCACACGCTCTTCTGCCGGCACCTTAGCGGCTGTCAGAATAGCCTCAATGTCCTTAAGCCATGCATCTGCTGAGATAGCATCCTCCGTGCCCTCGAAACGACGGGAGTTGTACTTGCAAAACTGGGCTGACACTCCTGAATCTGTCCTTGCCCCTCTTTCCAATGCCGTCTGTAATCCTTGGTTGAGTAGTACATTCTGCTCCTGCAACTGAGCGTGCATGCGCTGCTGGGCTAACATATGATGTTGTTGGGTAGCCATCATCCCTCTCATGATCTCCAGAAGGGCTGGTGTATCCAATTCCACAGGGGTAGGTGGAACTATTGGTGGTGTTGGAACCTCCGGATACTGCGGTCCAACCACTGGTTCCACTATCACCTCTTCTTGAATAGCCTCATGAAGTGGTTCTGACCCTTGTTGCTGACCAACCTGGTCAGGTTGTCCATGTTGCTGTCCATGTTGTTGCTGTCCAGCTCTGACAGGTACGGACGAGGTGCCCCTAAGAAAAGGGACAAGAGAACAATCAAATGACCGGACATGAAGGATCAATGAAGTCAAGGGATACTGGAATGTCAAGCTGGAGTTGAGAATCAACAAATCATGAGATCAAGGGGGAACATGTGTGATTGAGACATCCTATAAATCAAAACACCCCACAAGTCTGAAATCAGACCTGCATGGGCCACCACTAAAACCTTGTCACGCCCCAGAACCAGAATACTGGAGAGCGGGGGAATGACTCAGCCAGCTACGTATTACGGGTAGATGAATACCGTATAATACGATCAATGCTGTCTAAAAGACGAGGGGGTACATACTACATGAAAGTCTCACTATGGTCACTTCACATCTATTGTCTCAATCATTCAAACAAGAAACAGTAATAGAGAACATGTAAGATAAAGCAGTAAGGCATCCCAAACGCTCAGTCAAAATATTCTTGATATCTGGCTTTACAAAACATAGCGAGATTGATGTAGCAAAAGTATACACAATTGTTATCAGCTGCAGTCTGACTTTAATTATAATTATGTAAAAGTAAGTACAAGACAATCCGACTAACATGTCGGTGCCAAACGGCTAAGTATAAAGTAAGTGACAAAACGAGCGGTGAAGTAAGGAACCCACTCGAGTCCTCCTGCGATCATTCCTCTAGTGTTGACCATCTTGGAGGTAGAAGTAAGCTGGATCCTCGGGGACCGGCTCTAAATCTGGCCATGCAAAACCAGAGAGGTTAGACCTCTAATAGCAAGTACCACAAGGAAGCACGACATGAGAACTAAAACCAGTAAGTAAGAGAATATAATAATAGATCTCTGCTTTCCACTAGGATTCACATCACATCACGACACTTCGAACCAACCTCCCAACCAAACAAGGACAGAAGTTGGCCCGTCATGTCCTGACATTCTGATCATCCCAGTTAGGTAACAGAGTAGTACAGTACACAAACAAATCATCTTCAACGGCCAATCAACTCCTACGGCTTGCTATTGTGAGTCCCAAGTTATCCTGGAATAATGCAATTAGGGATTCCTCAGTTCTTACTATGTGCAAGCAAGGCTAGTCTATCCAGTCAATCATGTGCGCCATACATGAATTAGACGAGTCCTAGCAGGACGCCCGTCAATATACAATATACAATAATAATAAAAGCAGATACTGTTTCCTGCCCGTGTGGCAGTTTTACAGTATCTGTGGGAACCAGCCGGCCCGTCGGGTACTACTTGTCCCAAGGGGGCTGCCATATAAGAACTCGGGAATCTATTCTCTCCATGCCATCATTATTTTATTTAACTTAATAGTCCCTACGTTGAGTGAAATCCCATGCCGTGGATCATGGTCATTCAAATGAGTACTTTCGTACGGGGTACGATATGCACAACTCTACAACGATACCAGTGCGGTTAGGTTGCAGGTCTTACATAGCGTAATGCAACAATCAAATCTAACCACGGTAATCATGCCTTGACCATAAAGTACACATGCTTCTTTTGTAGAAAATAAATAAGTAAATAAATAAATAAATAGATTGAAGCCTGCATGTGTATGTATGTCAATATTCGGGATCAGCCAGTCGATTACAATAGTTCATAACATGAACGTGTCTCATTCATTCAATTCAATAAGACGACTAGCCAGTCTCTTAGTTCCAACTAGGAACGCATGATCAATTTAGTCAAGATAACCATTATTATCAATGGTGACAAGGCATGAAAGTCAATTAGTATTCAGTGGGGTCGAGTCTACAACTCTCAGGGTTTAATTCCAGTCAATCAGGGTATCTATAACTCAATTCATGACACATGGTACATCCCACGTAATAATCTATATTTAACAGAAATATTAACATATCATGATTATATCAAGTCTCATGCCAAAAGGCGTAAGGATATAAAATGGACATTAAATATCTAATAAAATATTAATATACAGGGCTATAGAAGATCCAGGGTAAGTAGGCTATGCTCATGTCAGCCTACGCTCAAGTCAGGCTACGCTCAAGTCAGCGTACGCTCAGGTCAAGCTAGCGTATGGACTCCATACGACTCCTTACTATTCAAGTCAGCGTATGCAAGTCATACGCTCCCAAAAGGTAGCGTATGAACTCTACACGACTCCTGACCATTCAAGTCATCGTATGCAAGTCATACGCTCCCAAAAGGTAGCGTATGAACTCCATACGACTCCTGACCATTCAAGTCAGCGTATGCAAGTCATACGCTCCCCAAAGGCAGCGTATGAACTCCATACGACTCCTGACCATTCAAGTCAGCGTATGCAAGTCATACGCTCCCAAAAGGTAGCGTATGAACTCCATACGACATACGCTTCCAAAAGGTAGCGTATGCAAGACACACGCTTCCTAAAAAGGCAGCGTATGGACTCCATACTGCGCTGCGCTAAAGAGCGCGCACAGCTCAGTGACGCAAGCTAAAAAGCTAGTGTATACTGCTCACTGTCTTCTCCAAACAGCAAGAACTCCATGGTTGCACCCCAAAGCTTCAAAGGTCCATAACTTGGTCAAAACAAGTCCAAATCCAACTTTCCAAAGGTCAAAATTGGGTAGAATAAACTTCTCTACAACATGGAACCATCAAAATTTGCAAACAAAGAAGTTTGATAGATCAAAACCACCAAAATCCGAAAATAACTAATTTCTAGATCTACAAAAATTAAGACTTCGAAATGAAAAATGCCAAGTTCTAAACTCTCTTAGGATCACGAGAGGAAGATAAATGAACCATAAAAACATGGGTTCTCATGTGGAGCAAGTTGTACTTGCCTACGGTTTGGTAGGTGGAGAGAGTAATAAAGAAGAAGAAGAGGAGTAATGGTAAGAATGTGAGTTTATGAGGAGAGAGAAAGAGATGTAAGCTTTAAATAGAAAAGGGGTGGTAGGTGGGAGTTGGACCGGGTCCAATGGGTCGGGTCCAATGGGGATCCAACCAAAGCCAACCCGAACCCAAATAAGCAAGACTAAGACAGGGAATAAGAGCAGGAAATAAAGTACAGAAATAAAATTGCAGGAAATAAATTAACATAAAAATTTAAAGAGCAGATTAATTGATTAACATAAAATTAAAAGAATTTAAATACAGGATAATACATGATAAATATTAAATAAATATATGATAAATACTAAATAAATACACATGAGTTGTACATGTATAAAAATACGAATTCTGGGAACGGGGAGTGACAGCTAGCCTCTTCTTTAGGAATTTATTTCAAGAGAAGAAAGAGGTGAGTCTCCATGTTCAAAAACCATAGAAAATCCATTTTAGATCCTTTTTTCCCTAAACAAGTTGCATTGGATCCTAATATTACTGTTCTTGCTGTTATTGGAGTTTTATTTCAGTTTAAGGTTGATTTGATTGGATTGGGATATCAAGAGAGGAGCTCAACAAAGGGGATTTTTCTTGAAAGTTCATCCATAGGTAACTCCTCCATTTCTCCATGAAATTTTGATTTGTTTTCATATTCAGGAAGCCCTAGGGGTCCCCTAAGTGTCTGCATTGGTGTCGTGTCGGGTTTCGTAAGTTTCGTGTCCGTTTGGACACGTATCAGAGGTTGTCCCTAGGTGTTTGTCGAAATGCCACAAAGGGCATTTCGATTTCTTTTGTGCAATGTTTTTAAATAGAAAATTAGGTTTTGCTATTGCTTAGGCATTCCTGTTCTTCTGAGTGGATTTTTGTGTCGGCTTGTGTCGATTTTGATGCATGGACACGCGTGGACACGCGCGCGCGCGCTCGGGATTGGATCCCCTGCTACTCGGGGGCATTTTCTTCCTCTGTAGGACACGAGGACACGAACCACTTGACACGTGGCATGGGACAATGACTGACATCCCGTGTGTCAAGTCCCATGTGTCCCCGTGTCGTGTCGAGGGAGAATCGATCGTGCACGTGGATTGTACTGTCTGTGCACTGATATTTTTAAGCCACAGACACGGCTTGTTCAGTCAGACACGACGACACAAGGACACGATTCAGGGTGTGTCAGACCTAGGTCTACCCTAGGGACACCCACTGACACGAGCACGTGTCCTAGTTTGTGTCGTGTCGTGTACACGACACACGTGAACCAGTGCTCTACACTGTGTCTATTTTGTGCACTGTGAGTGTTTGATTGTGGGGGACACGCCGTGTCCGGCCTTGGGTGACACGAAATGGAGTGTGGGGCTTGTGCACATGGGTTGTTTTAGTTACCAACCAATAGGTTCATGTTTTAGTTTAATTTTCGAATCGATTTCTCATTTACCCAAATTAGCTGATACAAGTATTTTTCTGTCACAGTTTGCAAATACTGAACTTTAGCAGCTATTTTAACCTATTAAACTGATGTTAAATGTTGGTTTATTACCCTAATGTTGTTCTCCTATGTTAATTCTACTTGTGTGTGAATTTAGAGCTGTTTTGGTGTTGAGTTGGACTGGTATATGAGAACTGTCATATAGTAACTGGTTTAGACTGTTATTTTGAGTTCTATTTTGAATCTAGGAATGTTTCCTATGTGATATGCAAACTGGGTAGGGACTGAACTGGAGACTGAAACCTGGGACCGAGTTCAGTCTCCAGGAACAGTTGTTGGGGATTTCATTCCCAGTTATTGACAACCTGATATTCCTTTTACATTTAATTGCAATGTTCTTCATAATCTGAGAATTAATGTATATTAGTGTTTGTTAGATATATGTTGTTGGGTTTCTGAATGATGAAGTCTAAGTTGATTGAGTAGCTGTTAAGTTCCTGTCTTTCCTGGAAATCTGAGAATGTATATGGTTTTACATGAGCACACAGTCTATGGTACCCCCTTTTTGTCCCAGTCACACACAAGCCACACACATACAAACTTGTACACTCTTCACTCTTCATCTCATACACACACACACAGTTTTCCCCACACATACTCTAATATGTTTCACTCACATTATACACACACTTGCATCCAGTTTAAACACACACACATTTACACTCTCTCTCTATATATTTCCTATTATTCCAAATTGTAGGTTAATGTATAGGTTGTATGCAATATATATAATATATGTATATATATATATATATATATATATATATATATATATATATATATATATATATATATATATATATATATATATATATATAATATATGTATATATGTTTGAGCCTATATCTAAATGTATATAGATATATGTTAGTTCCTAATGTATATGTCATATAACCTAAGGTAGGTATGTGATGTATATATATATCCATGATATGTGTTTGTGCCTAAACCTATATATAGGTATATGGGTACCTAGCTAGTGTATTTACATGTGGTGTTAGTTAACATATAACTTGTAGTTGGTCTAGATAGCCTAGTAGTGTGTGTACTAGCTAGTGTAGGTTGAGTGACCTAGTATTAGGCTAATGTAGTCTAGTATAGACTAGTTTGACCACATTTAGACTTGGTTGTCCTAGTTTGACCATAGTTGACTTAGGTTTGACTTCTTGGTTGACCAAGGTTGACCAAGAGTTGACTTTGGCCTGGATTGACCTAGAATCATATAGAATGCATAGTAGGACTTCATTATACCATTTTGGACTTGTTGTGACTTGTGTTGTTCTGATTAGGAGCCAGACACCACTCCTCGGACAGTACTTTCATATTGGACACTCAGATACCAGGCGAGTACATTCTCTGATCATTTCATATCCTGTTTAGAATTATTTCCTGCATTAAATTACTTTACTTGTTACTGTCACGTTGGTCACACGGATTGGTACTATACGGATCCCTTCTTGAGATGTTATCCTTAGGGAGCATCGGGTACTACATGTTCTGTGTGTTTCACTTACATGACGTATCACTATGCTTCACAGGTTCTTTGATCACTTGTGACATATACCCTTATGATCACAGAGTCTCCTAGAATCTCTTATTCTATTTACTGGGTATCCTAGAATCTCCTAGAATCCCCATTTTTGGGACATCCATGTATCACCCTTCGGGGGCTTTGCGTGGAATCATAACATAATTTGGTTGGATCCTTGTGTATTGATTGGGGGTACGGGGGAGTAGAAGTAGACATGTAAATAATACCCAAGTAGTATCTTATCAGAATCTCTTCCATAGTGTCTTATCAGAATCTCCTATGCCATTTACATGTCTATATTGTACTCTGACTCACTAGCCACTGTTAGTCTCTATTTATAGTAGATATTTCTACTACAGCTCTCTCTCTGTTTACATACAATATTTCTTTCAGTACTTGTATCTTACTTTACTGCATGATTATATTTCTAACCTGCTATGAACTGTTGAGATGTACTGTACTCGCTCCTGTCCTGACTAGACCTGTTGAAAATATTACAGAGGACGAGGAGGAGGCATGTCTGGACACTTTCTACGGGACAGCCTTAGATGACACTTGCGAGCTGGACCCTCAGGAGGACCCAGCTCTAGCTGAGGACATCACCCCCATTGCCTAGACTAGTCTAGTTAGGCTTATCTTTTTATGTAGTCTTGAGACATGTTTTAGCTAGACTTTATTCTGTTCTGAGTTGTATATATTCTTTCACTTTGAATCTGAGACCTTGTACTTCTGGATATTTGCTGGAATTATCTTAGACTACTTTATCATCTATTTGTTTCCTTGAGTTCTATTTCATATCGTGCTATCTTTTCCTTAGTTGTGATTGAGTTTATTTACTGTTATGTCACCCCCATTCGGGGAGTATAAACTGTTTAGATATATAATGTTAGATGCATGTTGACCTAGGACAACGTTCTACCGCCGACACTGCGGCGTAGGCTGGACGTACCCACGTCTCGTGCCCTTACTCTAGGGTGTGGTCGTCCTCGCAGGGGGCGTGATGCCGCACGAGCCTGGAGTTGCGCTCGTGCAAGGCAAGGTGACAAGTTCTCAAATGGTTATCTTTTGATTCGATATTAACAACGATAGGAAAAACAGAGTATACGAAACAATTCTCTTTATTGATATTCGAAACAGAGATTACAATAGCTTTCGATAGCCTAACAATATATGCCAGATTGGCTACAACACTCAGGTTCTCTCTTGCCCACAAAGGATTTCACCGTTCCATACATCATGCCTTCTATTTCTCGGCCGCATCAATCCAGCTGCGTAGTCCGAGCGTCAATGTGATAGCACGCTTCAATGCGCTTCGACATTCCAAGCCTTAACACGTTCAAGCAACGCTTCGCCGCGAGCAATCCATTTCCTGCACCCTGCATGAAGCTGGTGGGGGATCAGTACGTTCGTCCTCGCATGTACTGAAGCAAAGATCATCTTTCCAAACCGACATTTTAATATTTATGTTGAATCATGCAACTTAGCTTATGATCTTGCTATGTTCTCCTTAGGGTCAATTTCATGGCATCTTCGAAAGCGTAAAGCATGTTATCATAGCAGCATGTTATCGATTTGAATAGGCAAGCAAACAAGCAATCTCGTGTTTGATTCGTGGCGCGACTTACCAAGTCGACGCACTCGCCTTGTACCGACGCAAGGTGAATACGCCGTAATCCTTCCATGTCATGTTATATGTGCATCTCTAAGCAGGATCTCTATGCGGGACGCATACGCGCCTACACTTTCAATCCATCGTTCCTTAACTATATGAAGGTCGTGGGCGTATCCGCGCCGGAATGGACTAAAGGAGTTTCTCTTTTATCTTTCCTTACTTTCTTTTCTCTCCTTCTTTTCTCTCTCTTTCTTTGGGTAGCCCGGCGTTTCACGGGTTGGGTTGCTATCCCAACAACCGAAACTTACCGCGTGCCTACCATCATTTGCGGCTTCTCATATTTACGACCGAGTGCTAATCGGACTTCGCAAATGTGCGCCTATCAAAGATTATCATCCCTCCTAGGCCGAACGGTCCCGGTGCCCCGGTGCGCCCGTTCGGAGGGAACGTTCCGTGCACGGAAGATATCATCGCAATTATCTCAAGTCCATTCCATTCGACCATGCAACGCACTATCATTCAAACAACCAAGCATAGCTTTGAGTCCAAGACTCAGACTTTATCATCTCGCGTCTTTTTCGTTAACTTTCTGTGTTCTTACATTTCATACTTCGTTTTAATGATTCAATGGCATCGTGCCTCAACTCAATGCTCGTCAACCGAACGACCCGAAGGTCTTGAACACCTTTCGAGGCACCATGTCATATCCGACAGTTTCGCAACATTCATACCACAACTGTATTTTCTCGCAACGAATCCATCTTTTATTATCCCGTGCACGTAGGCACGTTTCGACCATATTTCCATGTTCTATAACTTAGCATTCAATGTTTGGGCTTGCGCGCTAGGGCGCTCGCCTATTGTCTTTCAATGTTCTAGCCATTCTAACTCGTGCAGCAAAGGCACGGTATGGTTCGTGCACTAAGGCACTCGCCGATTACAGTTATCCCATGTTCTTGCGGCTTGCGCACCGAGGCGCTCGCCTTAGCGATATCTAATGTCCCATAGCGACTCGTGCATATTGATGCACGTTTCATTTCAATTGTTCTAACTTAGTGTTCGACTCACACTATAATTTATCTCCGATCGGACCATGCCCGTGGCGTCGATAGGTTAACTTAGCATACAATGATATATTTGACTTATCGAATGAAGGAGTAAAAAGAAGTCAATCCTCCCACCTTGAGTCGATACGCCTTCGTCGTTTCGCCGAGCCTGTACGGCTCGATTCCCTAACTTTGTTGCACGGCCACTCTCCTGACTTAGCCATTCGAGCACTTCGTGCTTCATTGAGTTATACGTCCGATTTGCCTTAGCGTGCCCAAGTCTTAGTCCGTCGCAAGGCGACGATTTGATTTCGCGGATCCCTTACTAAATATTGCAAAAGATCGACCTCTAATATTTTTCCGTCAAAGTATAACCTGCACATGAAACCAACTAAAATCAATATTTGCAACGATTCGGACTTGTGCCTTGGTCGATTCGATTTCTTAGAATCTTCGAGCCGATTCAACGCACTCATCCTTCGGGGCAACGCGGCGGTTCGCATCGATTCACTCGATGCATTCTTCGGGACAAGGCAACTCTTCGCATCAACTTAGTTCGATGCGTTGCTCGGGACAACTTAACTCTCGTATCGTTTTGCATCGATACATTTCCTTGGGTCAATACGACTCTTCGAGTCAACGACTCAGCATAATGCACCGTGCGAAACGGGACATTACAGAATATACCACTCTAAACAAGGTTCGTCCCGAACCGAAACTAGTACTAAATTTCCAAGGGTTTCATTAGGTCGTTCCACGATCTCGTCTCACTATCGTTTGGATCGTACAACTTAGTTTAGAATCATACACATATTTTAGGCGTCCCACCAATATATGCATTTCAGCCAAGCTCAGTTGTAAGATATCGGAACAACGCAAACATGTAACTCTTATTCTCAATAGCTTGCCATCTCGTATTCTCGATCGGACTTGGCTCTGTTACTTTTTCTCGCAATTCTAGCGCACATGCATATTGATACATACGCGATTCTTCAACAAAAGTTAAGGCACACGATGCGATTCAAAAATTGCATTTCTCACTTTGTATGTTTTATATGGACTACCAACTCTATGCGTCGCATCGAGCCGTCGCGCATCCAATTACAACGAGTCTCCGCAACGCCTTGCGTTCAAAATCGTCAGCCAACTATTTCCGAAGTCTTGCTATGCAACTTATCTCGATACGACTTCCTTTGTTGACTTGCAAATGCATCAGCATTCAGGGCTACGCCCGCTAGGTTACTTACCTAGGCACCGTGCTTAGATTCCCCCGACGCAACTTTAAATTGACATTGCTCAAAGGCCACAATCTATCCGACACGAAAGTTTACATCAATGCGACGGTGCATTAAGGCAACGATTGCCTTAGCATGAAGGTCTTTACGACGCGTCTTACATTCGATTTCCTAACGAGTAGGAATTCACTAGCCAAATTCCCAACTTATCCGTCTCGCAACATCGAATACAAGTTCGATTCACGCAAGCTCAATTGCAATGTGAATTCGAATCTAACGACATGATTTATAGGTCATTCCCTTATCGTTCCCTCTCATGTATAGCACGTTCCTCGCAATCGCCTATCCGAATCACCAAGTCCGTTGGTGAATTCTAGTTCGACCGTCGACCAACATAACCATTCAAGTATTCATCCGACGAATACTCAAAATCTAACCTATCATTCTCAATCGAAAGCTGTTCCAACAATTCTCGATCGCCTAGACTTATCGTCAACATGCACCGTGTTATATTTGTTATCGGTGCAATCTCATATGCGATATCGCATGGGTCATCTTACGGTCTGCAGCATTCAATTTGATTTGGCGGTCAAGTCTTCTAGGGTCAGCTGCCCCGAAGCTACGCTCGATAATTGTGGATCATCACCGAAGGACATTTTACTACGAACCATGCTATATCTTATTTCGGGGCCAAATCACGTTCCGACAATTCTATGCGACTACCCAATTTCGGACAAAACCGTTTCTATCGGCGCCACTGATGCGCAACTATCCTCCGAGTAAAGTCATACACGGCCGTCAATGATTCCGCAATTTACGAAATATCTACTCGCATCAAGTTCGAGTCTATTTTATTCACGGGTTGACACACGAGATGCTATACGCATCGAGCAATCGTCGATGACTTATAGTCTCGTCTTGATTAATCACAAAATTTATGATCAACCAAGTTCGTTCATTCTCGTATCGTTACTTACAAAAATTTTGATAGCGCAAGGCGCACTCCATTTTGTATTCTCACATCGTGCTTACGTTTTCTTGCGTATCGATCTTAATAGTTCATAACAATTTCGATAGCAAGTGGGTCGACTTCGAATCTGTTTCAACGTCGACTTAACTTGCATCGCATACATCCAAGTTCGCAACGAACTTTTCCATACGCATCCACTCGTTCTGTGATTCGTCGCATCCCGCTATACTTTGATCGCGTAACCGAGTTACCGATTATCCAACATCGAACCCTCAAGTCACACAATCTCGCCCTCTAAGTTTCACATGCTATCAGTCGTACTCAAATGAGTGTCGCCGTAACGTAACCAACTATTTCTTAGGCACGATTACTCACATCAACCAACTCTTCACCGAAGTCGTACATCGTGCGATTCGATTACAATTCGCATCGCCTAACATTTCTATCGAAATTGCAAGTCGTGCGATTCGATTCGTCTCGCCCAACATTTCTACCGAGATCACAAGTCGTGCGACTCATTCGTAAGCTCGAGTTTTCCCTTTCCCGTCGATCCGATTATTGCATCAAGGCATAATCGTTTCGCTAGTCTCGGTCGTCCGACCAACTTATAACTTTCGTCCGACGTATCGTTCATCGATACGAGTCTCGCCTTATCGTCCCAACCGATTTTCGAAGAACACTTGCATCAACATATCGCCATACAAATTTTCAATCGAGTCTCGGTACTCCCCCGTCCGTTGCGGACAATTCTTCCGCAATTCTCACAACACGTCGATGCAATTCATCGCACATGTGATATACCATATACCACTCAAAATCGAGTCATTCATCGCCTACGTGGTATGACATATACCACTCGGAATTCAAGCCATTTCTCTCGCGCTATACTTAGTGTAAACCAACGATCTCTTCCGACTCACGATTTCCGCAGTGATCGTGCTTGATCACAACCGTAACTTTGATTCTATCAAAATTCGACACAACTCGATCAATGTTCTCGTTTGCCAACATAAGTTTGGTGTGCAATCGAACGATTCGTTCTATCGATTTACGATTTTAATTCTTTTCTTACGTTGCATCTCGTGCAACAATTTATTTGATATGCGTTGCACCCCGTGCAACAAATTTTACTTTCGATACGCGTTGCACATCGTGCTATGATTTATTTCCGACACTTTCATTTTACTTTGTACAACGATTCATTTCCAATTTCCTTTGCACTTCGTGCAACGATTAATTTGATATGCGTTGCACCACGTGCAATGATTTTTCTTTCAACACGCGTTGCACATCGTGCAGCGATCATTTCCGACATTTACCGCACCTCGTGCAACGAATTACTCTCGACTTTCCAAGTCAATGCACAATCCGTTTTAACACATTCGGTATTGGCTTATCACTTGTCACTTTCATTTTAACGCATATTCACCATTACTCGTTGTACTTCGTGCATCATTTTACTTCTCATTCAACATGTTACATTGCGACAACATCTCAAATCGTATTTCAAAATTTGTTGCGCTTGCAGCAACTAACATTTTTACGGCTCGTTTGCATTCAATGCAATATACCCTTCGTGACTTTCTTAGCAAACATCATAAAATTTCCAAAACACATGCGACAAAATTTTACGATTTGTATTAGACTTATTGTATGGAACATCCAGTGCGGCATCAAGTAGAGCCAAGAGTGATATCAAGTGGTGGTGGGCAGCTTTTCGAATTGTAATGAAGCGAGCATCCAGAGGAAATTGAGCCTAGAGCTCTGATACCAATTTGTCACGCCCCGACCCGGAATCACCCGAATCATCGTCCTCGCAGGGGGCGTGATGCCGCACGAGCCTGGAGTTGCGCTCGTGCAAGGCAAGGTGACAAGTTCTTAAATGGTTATCTTTTGATTCGATATTAACAACGATAGGAAAAACAGAGTATGCGAAACAATTCTCTTTATTGATATTCGAAACTGAGATTACAATGGCTTTCGATAGCCTAACAATATATGCCAGATTGGCTACAACACTCAGGTTCTCTCTTGCCCACAAAGGATTTCACCGTTCCATACATCATGCCTTCTATATCTCGGCCGCATCAATCCAGCTGCGTAGTCCGAGCGTCAATACGATAGCACGCTTCAATGCGCTTCGGCATTCCAAGCCTTAACACGTTCAAGCAACGCTTCGCCGCGAGCAATCCATTTTCTGTACCCTGCATGAAGCTGGTGGGGGATCAGTACGTTCGTCCTCGCATGTACTGAAGCAAAGATCATCTTTCCAAACTGACATTTTAATATTGATGTTGAATCATGCAACATAGCTTATGATCTTGCTATGTTCTCCTTAGGGTCAATTTCATGGCATCTTCGAAAGCGTAAAGCATGTTATCATAGCAGCATGTTATCGAATTGAATAGACAAGCAAACAAGCAATCTCGTGTTTGATTCGTGGCACGACTTACCAAGTCGACGCACTCGTCCTTGCACCGACGCAAGGTGAATACGTCGTAATCCTTCCCTGTCATGTTATATGTGCATCTCTAAGCAGGATCTCTCTGCGGGACGCATACGCGCCTACACTTTCAACCCATCGTTCCTTAACTATATGAAGGTCGTGGGCGTATCCGTGCCGGAATGGACTAAAGGAGTTTCTCTTTTATCTTTCCTTACTTTCTTTTCTCTCCTTCTTTTCTCTCTCTTTTTTTGGGTAGCCCGGCGTTTCACGGGTTGGGTTGCTATCCCAACAAACGAAACTTACCGCGTGCCTTCCATCATTTGCGGCTTCTCACATTTACGACCGAGTGCTAATCGGACTTCGCAAATGTGCGCCTATCAAAGATTATCATCCCTCCTAGGCCGAACGGTCCCGGTGCCCCGGTGCCCCGGTGCGCCCGTTCGGAGGGAACGTTCCGTGCACGGAAGATATCATCGCAATTATCTCAAGTCCATTCCATTCGACCATGCAACGCACTATCATTCAAACAACCAAGCATAGCTTTGAGTCCAAGACTCAGACTTTATCATCTCGCGTCTCTTTCGTTAACTTTCTGTGTTCTTACATTTCATACTTTGTTTCAATGATTCAATGGCATCGTGCCTCAACTCAATGCTCGTCAACCGAACGACCCGAAGGTCTTGAACACCTTTCGAGGCACCATGTCATATCCGACAGTTCTGCCACATTCATGCTACAACTGTATTTTCTCGCAACGAAGCCATCTTTTATTATCCCGTACACGTAGGCACGTTTCGACCATATTTCCATGTTCTATAACTTAGCATTCAATGTTCGGGCTTGCGTGCTAGGGCGCTCGCCTATTGTCTTTCAATGTTCTATTCATTCTAACTCTAGCAGCAAAGGCACGGTATGGTTCGTGCACTAAGGCACTCGTCGATTACAGTTATCCCATGTTCTTGCGGCTTGTGCACCGAGGCGCTCGCCTTAGCGATATCCAATGTCCCATAGCGACTCGTGCATATTGATGCACGTTTCATTTCAATTGTTCTAACTTAGTGTTCGACTCACACTATGATTTATCTCCGATCGGACCACGCCCGTGGCGTCGATAGGTTAACTTAGCATACAATGATATATTTGACTTATCGAATGAAGGAGTAAAAAGAAGTCAATCCTCCTACCTTGAGTCGATACGCCTTCGTCGTTTCGCCGAGCCTGTGCGGCTCGATTCCCTAACTTTGTCGCACGGTCACTCTCCTGACTTAGCCATTCGAGCACTTCGTGCTTTATTGAGTTATACGTCCGATTTGCCTTAGCGTGCCCAAGTCTTAGCCCGTCGCAAGGCGATGATTTGATTTCGCGGACCCCTTACTAAATATTGCAAAAGATCGACCTCTAATATTTTTCCGTCAAAGTATAACCTGCACACGAAACCAACTAAAATCAATACTTGCAACGATTCGGACTTGTGCCTTGGTCGATTCGATTTCTTAGAATCTTCGAGCCAATTCAACGCACTCATCCTTCGGGGCAACGCGGCGGTTCGCATCGATTCACTCGATGCATTCTTCGGGACAAGGCAACTCTTCGCATCAACTTAGTTCGATGCGTTGCTCGGGACAACTTAACTCTCGTATCGCTTTGCATCGATACATTTCCTTGGGTCAACGCGACTCTTCGAGTCAACGACTCAGCATAATGCACCGTGCGGAACGGGGCATTATAGTTAGTCTCTATTTATAGTAGATATTTCTATTACAGCTCTCTCTCTGTTTACATACAATATTTCTTTCAGTACTTGTATCTTACTTTACTGCATGATTATATTTCTAACCTGCTATGAACTGTTGAGATGTACTGTACTCGCTCATGTCCTGACTAGACCTGTTAAAAATATTACAGAGGACGAGGAGGAGGCCTGTCTGGACACTTTCTACGGGGCAGCCTTAGATGACACTTGCGAGCTGGACCCTCAGGAGGACCCAGCTCTAGCTGAGGATATCACCCCCATTGTCTAGACTAGTCTAGTTAGGCTTATCTTTTTATGTAGTCTTGAGACATGTTTTAGCTAGACTTTATTCTGTTCTGAGTTGTATATATTCTTTCACTTTGAATCTGAGACCTTATACTTCTGGATATTTGCTGGGATTATCTTAGACTACTTTATCATCTATTTGTTTCCTTGAGTTCTATTTCATATCGTGCTATCTTTTCCTTAGTTGTGATTGAGTTTATTTACTGTTATGTCACCCCCATTCGGGGAGTATAAACTGTTTAGATATATAATGTTAGATGCATGTTGACCTAGGACAGCGTTCTACCGCCGATACTGCGGCGTAGGCTGGACGTACCCACGTCTCGTGCCCTTACTCTAGGGTGCGGGTCGTGACATTACTATTTGGTTCATAGTCGTTCCATCAATTATTAAATATTTTTAACTTCATACGCTAATATTTTTTTACTCCAAAACTACCCTTGCCACCCATCCACCCACACCCCCTCCACCAGTCGCCCCCCTGACTGCTGCACCCCCTCCACCCCCACCTGTAGTGCCCCGCTCCGCGAAGGCACTAGGTAGACAAAGAGATCGGATTTGCTGGCTCTGGAGTAGAAGACGATTGATCTGGGTGAGGGGACGAAGACTCATTTTCTGATTCTTAAACGCCTAATAAGAATCTATGTTTTTGAATGAATTCTTTGGTTAATAACAAGATGGTAATTGTTGAGAATGTTAGTACATTGAAATAGTATGCTTATAAGAAGAATTTACATGTTGTCTTACTAAACAAGATAATATGATGCCATGCTAAACGAGATAATATGATGCCATGCTAAGAAATGAATGTGCCTTGATCGAAAGAAATTTGCCATGCTAATAAGAAGAGAAAAGAGATTGCTTTCATATATGTATCATAATGCTATCAAAGAGTAGGTTTCAATGCTTAATGATAATAAACTGTCCCGATGCTGCGTAATTTGATACTAGTTTACATGTTTTCTGTTATTATTTTGCTGCAAAGATTAAAATGCTTGATAAGAACTGCAAATGTTACAAAGAGTTACACGAAGAAGATGATACAACTTGTCCGTATAGAGTATAGAGATGATACGACTTGTCCGTATAGAGTATAGAGATGATACGGCTTGACCGTAAAGAGAAAAGAGTATGAACAAATGAAATATGTTGCTTATTGGTAACTGTTATATCATAGAGAATTATCTGATAGAGTTGCATTCATGCATTGGTCCTGGACAACTTGTGCACAAGAAAAATCTCTACGACCCGTTCTGGGACACTGGAACCGCTCGGCCTAGGGGGGATTAGAGTATCACCATGAGGTAAAGAGACCTCACGATCAGGGGGTGTATAGAGTGTCCAATAGCGATGAGCTGAACCAAAAAGTCACGACTAATCATGGGAATAGACCCATGGACTATCATGTAGATAGGATGTCGGTTAGTGAGGAGCTGAACCCTCCACAATTGCTAGTATGTGTGTATATCAGTGCAGAGCTGATACTTGAGTCGTAGCTGCTGGTATGCGCACGTATTAGTGTAGAACTGAGCCTTGAGTCACAACTGCTAATCTAGTAGTGCATGCATATAGAGAGATTTTTGTAAGCTAACAATGCAGAGACGAACATGGAAGAGTATTGGTTATATTATGTTTATGATAATCCTTGTCTTGTGCAGGGATGAACCGTCGGTTATGGTAAGAATCACTGAAAAAGTGATATATGCGTTGCTTAAGTTTTTGATCATGATTTGTTATTAGATAATAATCTGTTGCACAGAAATGTTCTCCCATTAAAAGAAATGAAATGAATATGACTTATGAAATATGCTGCACTTGTCAATTGAAATGAACTGATAATATGCTTGGAACTGGACCATATCGTAGATGCTACGTTGAAAAGATATGAACTGCTGTTTTCAAAATGGTTTTCAAAAGATGTAATCTGACTCTGTACTGCATGAAATGAACGTAGGTAAAAGTAGCAAGCTCAATATCACAGAAATATTTTATCACTAAATGAATTAGTGATCGTTTCAGACGATGTAGACTTTGTTCACATCACCAATACGTTAATGTACTGACCCACCACCAACTTGCCTGCAGGTGCAAGGTGGACGAGATAATCATCCGAAACGATAGCCCAAGTCTCATTCTCAGGAGCCAGAAATCAGAAAAGATGCAAATAGTTGGATTTTCTGTACAAGTGATGGTCATCTGTTAAAGAGTTGGTTTGATATATAAAGGGATGTAATGTATGGAACGAGATCATTGTAATCTATAAAGTTTCTAAGAGATTGTAAGCCAAATATGACATGTATTAGAGAGACAATGCGATCTCTGTAATATGTTCCAAATATATCAATAAAGATAATTTGTTTATGTTATCAATGTGTTCAACTCTATTTTCTGCTTATATTGTTCGCTGCTGCTTCCATTTCTGCATTTATGTTCCGCTGCGTTATTGTCTATCTCATTAATTTTGTCGTTGTACAGGTCTTGGCCTTGTGCGAGTGCAACTTAGGCTTGCACGACATCACGTCCAAGCGAGGACGAACGGTTCCGCAACGATCAAAGCGAGGACGAACGATCCTGCGGAATTGGGACGTAACACGAACCCCCCGCATCCCAACCCCCTCCCTCCAGCAGCGGAGCCCGTCTTGGGAGGAGGAGGGGGGGGGGGGTGGGGGGGCTGGTGGTGGACAGCAACAACAGCCAACGACGGGAGGTGGGGAGGAGCCGAGGGCGGCGGGTGGAGGGGGAGCGTGGGAGGAGGGGGGCCGGAGGGGGGTGGGGGTGCGGGGGAAGAGAGAGAAAGAGAGAGGGATATCCTTTATCCCATCCCCATCCTCTGCCTAAATTTTTTTTTCTCCTATCCTTCTGCTAGCTCACAAATGGTTAGGAGGCAGCAGCAAAAGAGAACAAGTAAACTTTTAAACACATCACCAGAAAATTGCAATTAGAAGCCAATCTATGACTTTTCCAGTATGGTGTTCAATTTTGGATAAGATTGATTGCTTCTTGCATATAAACTACTTGAAATAAATAGCACAAGAAGGAAAGTAACTAGCTAAGAAGAATATAAAGGATCTTTTGATATAACATGTTTGACACGGACATGAACACCTCGTGTCCGCGATGTGCATATCTAGAGTATGAACTCCGGAAATGTGTAAATTATTTCAAAAAACCTAACACAAATAAATGTATATAGCTCATATTAATTTAGGGTGTTGTGATTGACACTCCTAAAATATCATTCTGCACTCCTCTTTAATTTTCTATCATTCAAATTCCAAATCTACTCCTGCATTAAATCTAACATTAACTTGTGCATGCATGGAGAGAGGAGTGCAGGATGACATTTTAGAAGTGTCAATAATGTTAATGCATGAACATATTTAAAATTTGAATGATAGAAAATTAAAGAGGAGTGCATGATGATATTTTAGGAGTACTAATAACTACATTAATTCTTAATTTACGATGTTACAATCAGGGGCGGCCCTGGCCCAGGGCAGGCCGGGCGACGGCCCAGGGCCCCCCGACGAAAGGGGCACCAACATGCATCTATCTTCAAGAGGACTAGTATATATCATGTGCTTTGCCTAACACAAAAACATTGTAGTGTAGTGGTTTTAATGTCAGACTTTTGCTTTAGAGGTCCTTGGTTCAAATCTTGGTGGAAGCAAGTTTTTGTTACATTTACATTTTTTTTTTACATTATGTATAGGGGGTCTATTTTGAAAGTTTCGCCTTGGGCTCCCATCAACTCAGGGCCGGCCCTGGTTACAATAAGAGAACTAATTAATTATATATATGTAAGTTGCAAACTAGAAATAATATATCACGGTCCCAGACATTTTCGGACAATATACAACTCTAGGTTTCTTTAATGGGCAATGTTCCGCGGATCGGATTTAGACTAAAATTATGAGCAACTTAAGGGACTTCAAATAGCCATGACTTAATGAGTTTGTAGCTGGTTACAATGTAGATTATGGTCCTATATATACACACATTTTTATACTATCTACCGGTAGAAAAGAATATGCGCGGAAGCTACAAAGAATAATTTTAAGATGAGGAGAATAACAATGTACAAATAATTGAGCAAAAGTATTAAGAAAAAAAAAAACCTAAACAAGCAAATATTTAAACGAACTCATCCCAGACTGGTACTCATGGCTCTTTTGAGTCCATTATCACTGATTCGACTCTTTCCGGACTTCTCCGATCACTCGACTACGACATGTTGTATTCCATAGTTAAACATAAACCGTATACAAAAGAGTAGAGATATAAATACAAAGAAAGTAAGTTCTGAGTTGACTCTCCTACTGTTACTAGTGTGGATAGAAAATGAAATTATATATTGCCTATGAGTAGTGAAAGAAATTGAAACAAGCTAAATTATGGTTGACCAAATTCGAAGGAGTCCCCATTGCAACCTGAAGATCACTGAATGTAGTACATGAATAAGCATAAAATATCAATCTTTATATAATTAAATGTCCACATGAGGGAAGATGGAATATCTTTCTTTTTTCAAGAGAGCAAGCAATGCCTTGCTTCTTCATTTTGTTATACTTTGTATGATTCTTTCCTTCTTTTTCTAACGGTGAGCTGTGCCTTCTCTTTGGATCATACTTTTATTAAGCAAAAGAACATTTCTTTCTCAGAGAAAATTAATGGAAGGACCTCACTTCATTTAGAGTTAAAAGGGTCAAAACGCACCTAACAACATCTTAAATAGGACCTAACGCTATAAATGTCAGTAATTTGCTTATATAGGACCTAACACTATATAATTATATGAATCAATTTCCCGCGCGGGCAGGCGGGGGCGTGCGGCGGAAAGCGGCGGACGGGGGAGCGCGAGAAAGAGCAGCGGTAGGACTATCAAAAGAGTGACAGTCATATAAGAGATTAGCACTGTCAGTTTTGCTGACAGTCCTAAAGTATACTGTTTGGGCAGCCCCAAAGTAAAATTGGAGTTGTCCTTACTAAAAGTTCTACCAAGCTAGGTTGTCCTGAAGTAATAGACTGTCCTGAGTAAAATGTGGAGTGCCTATAGAATTTGTCCTTTAGATCTGAGATTCTCATCGAAAAGTTATGGTGAACTGATACTTCGGAGGTAAATATGTCTAAGAATGCTCCGAATGATGCTCAGTTGTCTATTTTGACCGGTCGCTCCAATCCGGATTCTATCTTCTCAACCTTAGTCTTTTCTTTTGTATCTGATTACTAATTGATTCATATATTGCTGACCTTTCAAAATAGTCAGTCTGATATTGCTTGTTTCTTTTGATATATTTAGTAAAAAAATATGTTATATTTAATATGGAAATATCTTGAGGACATATTTGGGATGCCAGAATATGCCACAGGATATTCCATTGGATATTCCATGATGTAAAGACTATATAAAGCCTATGAGATTATCAATAAAACATATCAATCAATCTCTACATGGTATCAGAGCCACCTTTTCACAAACCCTAGCCGCCACCAAAAATCCTAACCCTAACCCTAACCCCTCTTCTTTCCTCTCCTTCCCCGCTCCCGCTGCCGCTCCTGCGGCCGTTCCCGCTGCTGCTACTGCTGCGGCCACTGCTGCTGCTGTCGCGGCTGACTGCTGCTGCAGCGGCCACTGCTGCCGCGGCTGGCTATTGCTGTTGCGGCTGACTGCTGCCGCTGTGGTTGCCGCTGTGCACGCCTCCATCGGAGGACGACGAAGACGAAGAAGACGATGAGGACGAAGGAGATGTCGATGCCTAGATCCGATGAAATCAGACATGTTCGAATCTAGGAGAGGACGACGAGGACGAGCGTGAGTCGTGGAGCAAGTGTGACGTGATCGGAGAAGAAGTATCGATGGAGGCAATCCTCAAGAAGCTGGATGCTGACGATGTGGCAACGTTAATGATAAAGTTGATGAAGGTGTCGGCTGGTGAGAGCACGACACGAACGCCGCCAAAGTTGGAACTACCCTCCATCGATCTGAAGCTGGACGGACCAGCCACCTATCTAAGTTGGTCACGGCGGGAGAGAAGAACCCTTGCAGGAAAGAACCTGGAGGGATTTTTGACGGGCGAAAAGACAGAGCCGGACGAGGGCTCGACAGGACGCGACGAGTGAAAATCTACTCATATGGTGATTTACATCTAGCTTCTCAATTCCTTAGTCCAGTCTATTGCCTCCACAGTAGATGGAATTGAGATGGTGAAAGACGTGTGGGAGAAGCTGAGGAGAACCTATGATGGTGTGGAAAACAACTTACGGATCTTCCAGATAAAAGGAGAGATCGATGACACTGTACAGGGAGAGAAGACGGTACAGGAGTACGCCACAGAGTTGGAGCGTCTCTGGCTGGATTATGATCACTCTTCAAAATGGACAAGCTACAGGGACCCAAAGTGCAAGGAGAGACATGTGTGTCTGCAGGAGAGGACGATGAAATTCCTTAAAGGGCTGAATACTGCATTCGCACAGAGGACAACCTTACTCCTCGCATAACCAGAGATTCCTAGTCTCGAGGTGGCTATCTCAGCCATGATCCAGTAGGAGACGTGCATCAGACTACAGGCGAGGACATGTGGTCTTCCCGCAGGTGGTCCCCCCGAAGCAAAGTCAGCACTAGCGGTTACTAGCTCGGGCGACACATGACCCAAGGGAGAGCTCTGGCAACACAATCGACAGTGCTACAACTGCGGGGAGATGGGCCATCATCGGTATGCTTGTACCAAACCACCTAAGGAGGGAGACTCAGGTGGTGGATGTGGACGAGGATATGGTGGACGTGGTCATGGTCGAGGAGGCCAACGAGGCGACCGAGGAGGTTATCGGGCAAACCTACTGGTAGCCGAAGGGAATGGAGGAGCTGGTGGCACCTTTACTGAGGAGGATCAGGCACTGCTGGACCTGCTGGAGAGAAAGCAGAGAGCGTCCACCGAAGGAGAGACATCCACCCCATTCTTCATTGGAGGCAATGCCGCTATGTATGCCCACCCATCAGAAGGTACTGGCGAGTCACTCGCTTTTGCATCTATATCTTCCCTTAAAACGTCAGACTAGATTATCGACTCAGGAGCATCTCGACATTTGACCGGAAACGCTAGTGAGTTTTATTCATACACTCACCTAGCATCAGCAGACACCATTCAGACCGCAGATGGCACTTTCCAACCAGTGGTCGGTAAGGGTACTGTTAATTGTACAGGTTCAGTAAGATTATCTAATATGTTACATGCTCCATCATTTCCAGTCAGTCTCTTGTCTATTAGTTCTATAATTCTCCAACTAAAATATATTGTTTCTTTTGATATTCCTAAGATCTTCCAGGAGAAAGGGACGGGACGAAGACTTGGGACTGGCACCTGGCATGGGGGACTGTGGTACCTAGATCGAGAAGGACTGGACTCAGCATTGGTATCTATGGCAGAGAAGGCTGGAATGGGAGAGCTACAGCAGAGGACTGAAGATACTTTGGTACTTCATCATAGGAGGATGGGACATTCTTCCTTTGATACTCTAAGTAAGTTGTATCCAGAGATGTATGCAAAATCAAATAAACAGAAATTAGTATGTGATGCATGCGAGTTAGGAAAACTAACTAGGAGCTCATATGTTGGTACTGGTCATAAGAGCTCATTTGCTTTTGAGGTAGTACATTCTGATGTTTGGAGTCCATGTGCTACTAACACTATGAATGTGTATAAGTACTTTATTTTCTTTATTGATTGTGCATCTCGTGTCACCTGGCTGTATTTGATGAAAAATAAGAGTGATGTATTTGCTTATTTTCGGGACTTTCATAAGCATGTCCAGACTCGGTACAATACAGTGGTGAAGGTACTGAGGTCTGACAATGGCACGGAGTATACCAATAGGACGCTTGCAGAGTACTTGTCAGCACATGGCATACATTATCAGACCACTTGTGCATACACACCAACACAAAATGGAGTAGCAAAAAGGAAGAACCGATACCTTCTGGAGATCGCAAGAAGTATGATGATCGACATGAATGTCCCACTAAATCTATGGGGGCATGCAGTGTTGACAGTAGCTCAACTTATCAATAGGATGCCTTCAAAAGTCCTGGGATGGAAGTCTCCATGTAAAGTATTACAAGGCAATGATAGTGGGATACTTCCAATGAAGGTGTTCGGGTGTGTGTATTTTGTGAAGGACAACAGACCATCAGTTGGAAAACTTGACCCTAAAGCGGTCAAGTGCATCTTCATGGGCTACTCAGCGACTCAGAAGGGGTATGTGTGCTGGAGTCCAGTAGAGAAGAAGAAATTTGTTAGTATGGATGTCCACTTCCGGGAGCATGAGCCATATTACCGCCAGGAAGGAACTTCGCACAACACGCCTAATTAATACTACCAGTATAAGACGAGAGGGAGAGATGGACTTGGTGGTAACCGATTTAGAAGTTTGGCATAGAGGCATGGTTGAGGAGGAACATGAAGGTGAAGCAGAACAGGGGGAGGAGATGAGAAGTGTTAGGCCGACGGCTCAGGAGGAGTTACTTACCTACAGTAGGAGAGAGAAACAAACTGCAGGACCAGTACCCACAGTGCCAGTGCTAAGTTCCTTACCTGTGTCTGTCCCTTCTTCTGAGACACCTACACCACCATCCTCCTCATCTACACCACCATCTTTCTCAGGTGATATCATTCCTCTTACTTCTTCCACACCACTATCTATATGAAGGACTACTCGCAGTAATGCGCAAAATCCTCCGGACAGATATGGTTGGGATCTTGCTAAGTTTGTTTCTTATGATCATATCCCTTCTTCTCATGGAACATTTATAGCATCTTTGGATAGTATAACTGTACCTAACAATTGGCAGATTGCCAAGAACGATCCAAAGTGGAAAGCGACGATGCACGAGGAGTTGAGAGCTCTTGAGAAGAACCATACTTGGGAGTTGGTGAGCCTGCCAGAAGGGAAAAGAGCAGTCGGATGCAAATAGATTTTCACTATGAAGCAGAACCCAGATGGACAGGTTGAGCGCTACAAAGCTCGACTGGTGGCAAAAAGGATACAGTCAGACGTACGGCATCGACTATGACGAGAACTTTGCACCAGTGGCGAAGATGAGCACTATCAGGACCTTGATCTCCCTGGCAGCCAATGGAGGGTGGAAGCTACACCAACTGGATGTGAAGAATGCATTTCTTCATGGGGATCTAGTAGAGGAGGTGTACATGGAGATACCACCAGGATTTGGTACCAAACAGACAGAAGGCAAGGTCTACAGACTGAAGAAGTCCCTCTATGGACTGAAGCAGTCTCCTCGAGCATGGTTTGACAGGTTCAGGAGAGCAATGATAGGGATGGGATATCAGCAGATCAATGCTGATCATACTGTCTTCTTCAGACGAAGTGGAGGCCACATCATCATGCTTGCTGTATATGTAGATGATATGATTATCACAGGCGATGATGAGCAGGAGATCGCCCAACTCAAAGGAAAGCTTGACAAGGAGTTCGAGGTGAAGGATCTTGGCCCTCTTCGATACTTCCTTGGGATTGAGATTGCTCGAGATGCAGAGAGAATTGTTCTTTCTCAAAGAAAGTACGCACTGGACCTGCTTACGAAAACATGGATGATGGGATGCAAACCAGCTACGACACCGATAGACCAGAAGTTCAAACTGGATGCTGAAGCTGGAGAACCAGTTGACCGGAATAGATATCAGAGATTGGTGGGCAAGTTGATCTACTTGAGCCATACTCGACCTGATATCAGTTTTGCGGTCAGCGTAGTGAGCCGCTATATGCATGACCCCCGGAAGGGTCATATGGACGCAGTGTACCAGATTCTGAGGTACTTGAAGGGAGCCCCCGGAAAGGGACTGATTTTTAGAAGAAATAATCACATGAGCATCGAGGGGTATTGTGATTCTGACTGGGCTAGCTGTGCTGACGACAGGAGATCCACATCGGGGTACTGCATATTTGTAGGAGGCAACTTGGTCTCTTGGAGGAGTAAGAAGCAGTCAGTGGTGGCTAGATCAACAGCTGAAGCAGAGTATGGCCTTGGGAGTCATAGAGCTATTGTGGTTGAAGAATATGCTGACGGAGCTAAAGCTGGACCAGGGAGCCAAGATAAAGCTATGTTGTGACAACCAGTCAGCTATTAGTATTGCCAACAATCCAGTGCAGCATGACAGGACCAAGCATATCGAGATAGACAGATTTTTCATCAAAGAAAAGCTTGATAAAGGACTACTAGAGCTGGGCTACGTTCCAACCAAAGATCAGGTAGCATACGGACTGACCAAGGGACTTAGCTCTATCAGCATGATGAGAGGATGTGACAAGATGGACTTAGTGAATATCTTTCGCCCATCTTGAGGGGGATTGTTGATATATTTAGTAAGAGAATATGTTATATTTAGTATGGGAATATCCTGAGGACATATTTGGGATGCCAGAATATGCCACAGGATATTCCATTGGATATTCCATGATGTAAAGGCTATATAAAGCCTATGAAATTATCAATAAAACATATCAATCAATCTCTACAGTTTCAAAGTATGGGGAGCACAATTTCTCCGGCAGCGGTGTTCACTTGGCTGCTTCACCGTACATAAGCACCTCAGAATGAGAAAGATTGCAGAGTGAAGCCTTCCCTTGGCATGATGAAAATAGAGAAGAAGAAGAAGAAGAACAATGACTGAATCACCAAACAAACGGAGGAAAAATGTCGAATGGACCAAATATTGTACCGTAGGACACGGTCTGACTGAATTGCTTTTGCTACGAATATGAAGTAACTTGCTTTGTGTAGTCTTACATAACCGGTCAGCCTGAACCCAGTTTGATCAGACCAAACTTTGCCTGGTTTTCTAGTTGGGCATGGGATTAAGGGGTTTTATTTTGCTTCGTGTTGGTCTAAGAGAGAAGTTTTACGGTTCGAGTCTTTGTTTATGGGGATAGCTAGATGAGCTGGGTCTATTTAAGAAGAATCTAAATCAAGTGGAACTAGGTTATCGTGTCCAACTTAAGTTTTTTTTTTTTTTTAATTTGATTTGTTTGGGATTTTGACCTCAACATCTTTAGGAATTGGCAGGTTTAGTATTTGACTATGGATATGGACGCAAAAAGATCAATTAGGATTGCTTTTGATTAATCAAGAAAAGGATGGAGAATCTTCTTTATCCTTCTTACTCGGCCTCTAGATCATCTGCATTCCTTGCCACTTGAACCTTACTCATGATTGTAGTGTCGCTAGTTCTGTTTTTCATACTTACCATGTCTCTGCTGGCTGTATTTCTTAGAGTTTGAACAAAGTTATCTCTAGTAAATATTTAGCCCGACTCAAGTAGTGTGCTTGTAAGGAACTTCTACTATATTATTTATAATTTTTCTTCCAAATGATAGAAAATGATTGCGCTTATAAATGTTTCAAAATTCATTTTTAATAGACTATCTGCTTGTGTATGTGCCAGTTTAATTTGTGCTTGTGTATGTGCCAGTTTAATTTGTGCTTGTGTATGTGCCAGTTTTGTGTCCTTGTAGTCACATGCATATTCCAGTAATGGCCGATTGGCTGTTAGTCTTTGTCAGGCCCTTATGCTTGGGTTCAGTATGTGCCTAGAGAACCAATTCCCAAATGCCGACCCAACAAAGGAAGTGTGCATTCATATTGGTGCATTTCCTGGCCATTGCTACAGTTTAACAATTTGATATTGTTCTATCTTCCCATGTTTTCTTATGAAATGCCATCAACAATTTATTTTTGTCAGTTGCTGACTATTGTGTGATATTTGAAGAAACTGTTGGCTAGCCATATACATTCGCAAGGCAATGTTGCAAAATGTTTGAAATGGTCCACCTTGAGTAAATCCTTACTTTGGTACTTTCTATGATGTTCGTGCTCCTTTTTTTCTCCTTTCATCTCATCTTGGATGCTTGATTTTGCTCTGTTATTATGTATTCTTGCTTTTCTGCGTAGTTATTTCATGTGATTATAGTGACATCCATGTCCAAATTCTGTCTTCTTTCAATTTTTACCAGCAAAATGAAAGTAATAGCTGCCATCATGTCTGTTCTTTTGACTAATTATGACGGGTAATTGTGTATTAACCGTTTGAGAAGAAGAAACGAAAAGCTCAATATAACTCAATACTTTCCTTCCATGTACTACATACTTAGAACATCAATCAATATGATCTATAAGTTAAAAGTTTAACATTCTAGTCCAACAGTCTTAAACAAGACATTCGTGATCAACATTTATTCCAAAAATTACTTGTACAATATTTCAAAAATCAGGAAAAATAATTCAGAAATATATATTAATGAGATCTCAAATCACATAGCATATATTACATAAGGATTACAATAACGGCTTTCAATTCTTACTACACATAAGACCCATTCTTTCAACATGTTCATAAAAGGTCTTCGGTTGTAGTCCTTTAGTAAGGGGATCTGCTATCATAGTTTTGTATTCAAATGTTCTATGGACACTCGTTGTTTCTGAACTTCTTCTTTAACAGATAAATATTTCAAGTCCATGTGTTTGGCAACCTTAGAATATTTATCGTTCTTAGAAAAGAAGACTGCCAGCTTGGTAATCGTGTCGACGATCCAAGTCCTGAAATAAATTTACGCAGCCATGAAGCTTGAATTGTGGCTTCAAAAGCATGCCACAAATTCTGCTTCCATAGTAGACGAAGCTATGATGCTCTGCTTCGCACTCTTCCATGAGATTGCTCCTCCTGCCAATAGGAACAAATAGCAAAAAGTTGATTTTTTGATATCAATGCATCTAGCAAAATCCGAATCTGGTAACCGATGACTTCAAGGTGGTCAGATCTTCTATATGTGAGCATGTAGTCCTTTGTCCCTTGTAGATATATGAGGACTTTTTTTGCAGCTTTTCAATGTTCAATTCTAGGATTGCTTTGGTATCTGCCTAGCATACCAACTGCAAAGCTCATATCTGATCTTGTACAAGTTTGAGCATACATAAGACTACCAACTAGAGATGCATAAGAGAATTTCTCCATTTGCTGGTGTTCCAATTCATTTTTAGGACATTGCATAAGGCTTAATTTATCCCCCTTCTGAATTGGTATTACACCAGCTTTACAAGTACTCATTCCATATCTTTGAAGAACTCTATTGATGTATTCTTTTTGAGAGAGGCCCAACAATCCTTGTGGTCGATCTCAGAATATTTCTATTCCTATCACATAAGATGCATCGTCCATATCTTTCATTTCAAAGTTCTTATAAAGATATTTTTTGGTTTCGTGCAACAAACTAAGATCACTACTTGCCAACAATATATCATCAACATACAAAACAAAAAATATGAACTTACTCCCACTGATCTTCAGGTATATACATCGGTCAACGATGTTTTCTTTAAAACCAAAAGATGTAATGATATTGTTAAACTTACGATACCATTGTCGTGAAGCTTTCTTAAGTCCATAAATTGATTTATTTAATTTACAGACCATATGTTCCTTGCCCTCAACCAGAAAACCTTCTGGTTGTTCCATATAAACTTTCTCTTCTAAATTTCCATTTAGAAATGCAGTTTTCACGTCCATTTGGTGCAACTCTAGATCATAATGATCAACCAATGCCAAGAGAATTCTAAGGGAATCCTTCTTTGATACAGGAGACCGAGAGAAGGTTTCCTTGTAATCAATACCATCCTTTTGAGTATAACCTTTGGCTACTAATCTGGCTTTATGTCGTTCAATATTGCCATTTGAGTCACGTTTGGTCTTAAAGGCCCATTTGCAACCAACTCTTTTAGAATTTTCAGGCAATTCTACTAAATCTCAGACTTTATTATGTGCCATTGATTCCAACTCTTCTTTCACGGCATTAATCCATTTACTAGAATTGGTACATTTTATAGCTTGTGAAAATGTTATTGGATCTTTTTTCATTTCTATATCATAATCGAATTCTTGTAGGTAAACCACAAAGTCATCCGAGATGACTGATTTTCTTTATCTTTGAGACCTTAATTCTATCTGTTGTGGATGTTCTACTTCAGCTTCATGTGTGACAACTTGTTCATTATTAACAATAACCTCTTCATGATTTATTTCAACCTCGTTATGGTCATTATTAATATTATTTTGTGGTGCAATATCATTAATGTGTTGTCCTTGGTTATTATTTGGTACAATATCCGTAAGAACAACAACTTGTTGAGAAATTGAAGGCTGTACCATTGGTACTTGTACCCTAACTTTTTTAAGAACTACTTTCGAGGTTCATTGCTCCTACTAGTTTCGCCACTCTCTAGGAATCTTGTATTACCGGATTCTACGATTCTCGTACTATGGTTTTGACAATAAAACCTACACCCTTTGGATTTTTCTGGATAACCTATAAAGTTACCACTAACCATTCTAAAATTCAATTTTTTTATGTGGATTATATATTCTTCTCTCTATTGCACACCCCCAGACATGCAAATGTTTTAAACTGGGCCTTCTTCCGGTCCACAGTTCAAAAGGTGTCTTTGGAACTGCCTAATTAGGAACTCGGTTTAGAATGTAGACAACAGTTTTAAGTGCATGCATCCACAATGATATGGGTAAGGTTGAATTGCTTAACATACTTCTAACCATGGCCTGAAAATGACCAAGTTTCTTGCAGAAATTACAATTCTCATTCTTCTGTTTCTTTCCCTTGTTGCCATTACTGGTGCCATCTTTCTGGAAATCTTTGTGTTTATTTTCCTTTCCACGCTCCTTTCCATTAATCTTACTTGCTTCTTGAGTAGTAAGAATGGACTGTATTGATACCTTGTTGTTTGAGTCTCGCTTCCTCTTGCACAATCATACTTACCAATTCATTTATGTTTCACTTATCCTTAACAATGTTGTAATGAACATGAAATGACCCATATTCAGGAGGTAAGGAGTTAAAAATGAATTGCACTAGAAAAGTATCATCTACATCCATCCCAAGATTTTTGAGTTTAACTGCTATGTTCGTCATTTCGAGGATATGGTCATGCATAGATCCGCTTCCATCAAATTTCATGGTGGTAAGCTTGCTCATAAGTGTTCCAGCAAGTGACTTATCAGCAGTTCTAAAACGATCCTTAATGATTTTGAGATATTTCTTTGCAATATCAGTTTTGGGTAAGGTAGTCTTAATGTTGTTTGCTACTATCATTCGCATGAACATAATGCCGAGTCTGTTCGACTTTTCCCAAGCTTTATGGAGAGCCTTTTGAGTTTCAGTACTGGTTCCAGTGAGATCAGGAGGCTTATCAATCTGGAGTGCAAGATCGAGGTCAAGCACACCCAGGTTGAATTGGACTTGTTCAGACAAATCAAAAAAATTTATTCCTGTAAGCATTGGAACAGATGAAGTCAGCGAATAAAGTGAAAAGGACGATGGTATTGCAATATTATAACACATCCTTGTTAGTGCTTTGAATTTAACATAAAACAATTAAAGTATTTTCATGCATCACCTTTGGGCAGAAAATATGAAATACTACATTCTCATAATGATGCTTTTAGTTTCTACACTAATTGATCAAATTACATTGTATATTTGAGTATACATGTTATCTTTGGATATTCAATGCACACACAAATAAAATACAAGTAATTTATTCTTTTCTTATTTATCAATTGCTAAAAATTATTCACCTTTGGGTAATATTATATATCTAGTGATCAATAAAAACTTTTAAGTACCCACAATAAAAAAAATAATCTAGGCATAAAGCATCTACGAAACGGGTATAAACATAATGTTATTGGACCACTTTGGTGATAACGCAATAACAATTTTTTTTCAATATAAACATAATATATAATTTTGCAATATAAAAAAAATTGATATATGCATAATTATTAAAAACAGAATTGTTGCATTGACTGTCTGTGCATGAATTATGGATCACAAGGATTGGACCATTTAAATGTGTTGCATTCATTGTAACTTTAATTGATATTTACACGTTATTGGAATTTACATTAACTTGAATTGTTGCTTTCTTTGGGAGTCATCAATAAAACAATGGTTGCGGCTATCCGCACCCCATGATCTACTGAGCACACCCCATAAAAAAAAAATCGAAATTCCTATCCTACCCTCCCCCTCCCCCTCTCCCTCTCCCCCGACTCCCCCCTTCTCCTCCTCCACCCACCCCCCCCCACCCCCCACCCCTCCTCCTCCTCTTCCTCCTCCTCCACCTCCACCTCCTCCTCCTCTTCCTCCTCCTGGGTCGGAGGTTGGGGTCGGAGGGTCGGAGGAGGAGGAGGGGTCGGGGTCGGGAGGGGAGCGGGGGGAGGAGAGGGGAGAAGGGGGAGGGTAGGATAGGAATTTCTATTTTTTTTTGTGGGGTGTGCTTAGTAGGTCATGGGGTGTGGATAGCCGCACCCTAAAACAATAACGTGTTGCATTCACTATCAGTCCTCATTCATAACTTCGGGACAAACAATATGAATAAGTAGAACTTATTTTGGATAGGACTTTCTCCAGGACGTACATGTATGTAAGGAAAAATATGACATTCCAATTAGGTTCTGATACCACATGTATAAATTATTTTGGGAATCATGGTTTCACTAATCATAAAATCTTATAAACGTAAATGTATACCTTTCTCCATTCCGTAACTTTAAGCGAGATGTTATATCTGGAAATCGTTTCTCTTTCACCAACTCTTACTTTGGGAATTCAGGAGACAATTATGATTTTTTTTTTATACACATTGGAACAACAAGTCTCAATTTATAAACATTTAAATGATGTCACTTTTCATTTCAATGATTCATTGCGTCCATTCAAAAGGATTACAACTCTTCCCAAAGGTTCTAGATAACAAATGGGTGTGTGTCTATTCGTTGAGGTGTGAGAGATGACTCTTAATTTCTTGTATTCGAATAAATATATTTTCTCCTATAAAGAAAATATAATTAATTAACCATTATATCAATTTGTATTAACATGTGGGACATAAATTCTTACATTACCATCATATCTTGTCGGATTCGTTTCGAGGATGCTACTTTGGGATTGATCCTCCTTGAATTCCACAGCGTACATGTATGCCGTTTACAAGATTTACATAAAATTATGTACATCTGAAGTATCTCTAACAGAATTTAGTCACTAGAGTGGCACAGACCTTGAACTAAATCTGACAGCACATGAAAAAACTGTTATCCAGAGTATGAATTCCGAAAGTGTGTGAATTGTTTCCGAATTTTCGAAGTAAATATTCAAATACCTTCCATCCTTGTTTTGATGAACACGGTTGAATGAAATGCGATACAAAATTAAGCATAGAAATCCACTTTAAAAAAAAAAATCAACAAAAAATGCTCAGAGAAGTAAGCAGAAATGATTGTCATTAATAATAAGTATGAAATAGTGTATTGATACAATCACACTCCAATATACGTCTTTATTTTTGATACAATCCACAAACAGAAACAGTCTCTAGGAGCAATCCACACACGAAAATACAAACGTACAAATCAAATCGACAACAATCTAAATAGAATATGCGCCAACCAGAAATAATAAGTATGAAATAGTAAGGGAATCAATCAACACAATGCACCAGCCAGCCACAAGAACATGAAAGCGATCTCCATAAACGATGATCAACGACACAACAAGAAGCCAAATGATGGAAAGTTCGATCACCTCTTATAATGACAGTGGAAAACGACGACCACGACGACGACGGCCTCTTTTCCATCTTTGTGGTATATGTTTCGGAGCAGCAGAGACAAATCCCATCCTAAATGTTGGGAAAGAAGCGCGAAAACCTTTCCCCAAACCGGAGAGTACCTGCGAGAGGACCGAGCAATACAACGCACGAACCCAAAAACAACCACACAAAACAATCCACGCAGACACAGAGAATTTTTGACGTGGAAAAACCTTGCGGGAAAAAACCACGGGACGATCGGAGTCCAACCCTGAGAAGCCTCCAATAATGGAATAGAAGAATTACACCCT
Organism: Iris pallida; assembly: GCA_029216955.1. NCBI lineage: Eukaryota > Viridiplantae > Streptophyta > Magnoliopsida > Asparagales > Iridaceae > Iris > Iris pallida. Next base: position 5,265,183 of record JANAVB010040218.1, on the reverse strand, counting down.
CTACAAACTCCTCCCGATCCAAATCGGATCCCCACAACACTCAGAGATAAGAACAATGATTACAAGGCTACGAAGAGCGAGAACGACGAGTAGAGATTACCCGAACACGATCTCCTTCGAATAGCGACCTTCAATCCTCCGTCTTCTTCTCCGAAGTTGCAATGGCACTCTTGCCTCCTTCCTCTCTCCAAGTTGTGTTACGTTGCGTTATGAATTAGGGTTGAGAAAACTCAACTTAACTCCCTAATCCCGCAGCCAACCTGTACCGTTGGATTAGATCCAGTGGTGAAAAGTCACCCTAAAATCCGCTTCAGCCCCCGATGACACAGAGTTCGGCCAGAACTCTATGTCGGGCAACCAGCACTGGCCGACCACATTCTGGAATGGGGAGGCAGAGTTCGGCCAGAACTCTGCCTGGGGCAGAGTTCGGCCCGAACTCGGCCCCCCTGCTTCCAGCAGCTCCCTGTAGCTCTATCAGCAGCCCCGCTTCCTCCCCGAGCTTCTTCGACACACGAACGACGCTCGTCGCACTCCGGGGTCTTCTCCACATAGGTTGGGAACCCCACCCACTCCAACAAATCTCCCCCTTCACAACTATGGGGAGGATGTCGTCATCCCGACGATCTGCCTGCAGTACTCAAACTTCCCCCTTGGTAGAATCTTCGTGAACATATCAGCTCTGTTGTCATCTGTATGAACCTTCTCAAGCTCCGCGTCCTTCTTCTCAACCACATCCCGTATCCAATGATACCGAGTCTCGATGTGCTTGGACCGGCTATGAAACGTCTGATTCTTCACAAGGTGGATAGCACTCTGACTGTCGCAAAGCAAAGTATACTGCTCTTGCTTCAGTCCCATTTCCTGCAACAGCTTCTTCATCCACAACAGCTCCTTGCAAGCCTCCGTCGCCGCAATGTACTCTGCCTCTGTCGTCGACAAGGCAACACACTTCTGCAATCGCGACTTCCACGACAATGCTCCTCCCGCAAACATCATCACGTAGCCTGAAGTCGATCGCCTCATGTCTACATCTCCAGCCATATCAGCGTCGGTATACCCAACCAGCTTCGGCTCGTCACCACCAAAGGAAAGTCTCCAACCAGCAGTGCCTTGAAAATATCGTAGAATCCACTTGACCGCACTCCAATGTACCCTTCCAGGATTTGAAAGATACCTGCTAACCGTACCAACTGCATGAGCAATATCTGGCCTCGTACACACCATGGCATACATAAGGCTTCCCACAGCCGAGGCATATGGAACCCGCTCCATATCTTTCTTTTCGTCCTCGGTAGATGGACACTGCTCCTCAGTGAACTTAAAGTGAGCCGCGAGGGGGGAACTCACTTTCTTCGACCCGTCCATCCCGAAACGCTGAAGTACCCGGTAAATGTACTTCGTTTGGGACAAATGTAGCAGCTTGGACTCTCTCTCTCGGCTGATCTCCATCCCAAGAATAGTCTTTGCTGCGCCCAAATCCTTCATAGAGAAGGTCGCGTCCAGTTGGCGCTTCAGCTCCGCTATCCTAGTGGCATTCCGACCCACTAATAGCATATCATCAACATAGAGCAACAAAATGATGAAATCATCATCGGCAAAATACCTCACAAATACACAGTGGTCCGACGTCGTCCGTGCATAACCATGCTCCCCCATAAACGACTCGAACATCCTGCACCACTGCCTCGGAGCCTGCTTCAGACCATACATGCTCTTCCTCAACCGGCAGACCAAATGTGACTTGCCCTTCTCACAGAATCCCTCTGGCTGCTCCATGTACAACTCCTCCTCAAGATCACCGTGGAGGAATGCCGTCTTCACGTCCATCTGCTCGACCTCCAAGTCGAGACTGGCTGCTAATGCTAGCACCACCTGAATAGACGAATGCTTGACGACAGGCAAAAAGATCTCATCATAATCCACGCCTTTCCGCTGACCGTAGCCTTTGACTACCAGCCTCGCTTTGTATCGAGGGCGAGTAGCATCATCCGTCTGCTTCACTCTGAACACCCATCGATTCTTCAAAGCCTTCTTGCCCTTTGGCAACCGCACCAGATCATAAGTGGAATTGGTGTGCAAGGAACTCATCTCCTCCTGCATAGCCTCCATCCACTCCTGCTTGTGTTCGTCTTCCATAGCCTCTGCAAAACTTTTGGGCTCTCCCCCGTCAGTCAATAGCACATACTCATTCGGTGAGTATCTCGTAGATGGTCGACGATCTCTGTCGCTCCTTCTCAGTGGAGCCACTGGTGCTGACTGTATACCGATAACCTCTTCCCCTTCAGGAACTGCCTCCCCGGCATGCTCATCCTCCTGAGGGACACCCTGACCACCATCAGCAGGCTGATGATCAAGGTTGGGAGCAACTCCATGTACTGGCTCCCCCATAACTGGATCCTCTGCGATGTCCTCTGGAAACTGCTCGAAGCGAAATGACTCTAACTCAGGCAATTCGTCAGCCTCAGAAGGCGTCTCGGAATCCTGAGTGTTGGTCATGGTCTGATCCTCGACGAACACTACGTCCCTGCTTCTGTAGAGCTTTCCTTCCACTGGGTCGTAGAGTCTATAGCCAAACTCATCCCGACCGTAGCCGACAAAGACGCATCGCCTCGTCTTCGGCTCAAGTTTGGTCCTCTCGTCCTTCGGTACATGCACGAAGGCCTTACAACCAAATGCCCGCAGGTGATTGTATGACGGCTCTTTGCCGTACCATACTTTGTCAGGCACATCACCCTGCAAAGGAGCACTAGGAGACAAATTAATAACATAAGCAGCTGTGAGAAGAGCCTCACCCCAGTAACTGCCCGGCAAGTTTGCTTCTGACAGCAAACACCGCACCCTCTCCATCAGTGTCCTGTTCATGCGCTCCGCTACACCATTGAGCTGAGGTGTCTTTGGCGGAGTCTTCTGGTGTCGTATCCCTTGCTCTCTGCAATACGCATCAAAGGGACCGATGTATTCGTCGCCATTGTCGGACCGAACACACAACAACTTCTTGCTCGTCTCCCTTTCACCAGAGGCCTGAAACTCCTTGAAAGTAGGCAGCACCTGATCCTTGGTCTTTAAGGCATAGACCCAAACCTTCCTGGAACAGTCATCAATAAAGGTTACAAAGTAAGAAGCACCACCAAAAGATTTTACCTTCATAGGACCGCAGACATCCGAGTGAATCAACTCGAGCAACGCCGGCTTCCTTGAACTTGGGTAACTTTGAAAAGATACCCTATTTTGCTTCCCAGCTAAACAGTGCGTGCACTTCTCCAACTTTGTAGACTTGAGCCCCGTAATCACCTTCCTGTTCACCAAGTAGCTCATCCCCTTCTCGCTGATATGGCCGAGCCGCCTGTGCCACAACTCGGTAGACGCATCACTGACTGCGTTCACCTCCTGTGCCCCCTGTGCGCTCCCCTCCATATAGTAGAGACCGGACTTCTTGCTTCCTCTGGCAATCACCATCGAACCTCTGGAAATCTTCCACTGACTATTCCCGAAGAGACTGAAGAATCCCTCGTCATCCAACCTTCCAACCGACACCAGGTTGAAACGGATATCAGGGACATGACGAACATCTTTGAGAACAAAAACCGCACCCGTCTTCGTTCTCAAATGCACATCTCCAATGGCAACCGCCTTCGACACATCTCCGTTGCCCATCTTCAACACGCCACAGTCGCCTGTCGTGTAAGTGGCAAATAGTGCCCTGTTGTGAGATACATGTGCTGAAGCCCCTGAGTCCACCAGCCAAGAATTGTCATCGCAGGCGAGGTTTGTAATGACCTCATCACCTACGATGATCACATCGCCTCCATGCATCGAGGCAGTCGCTGTAGTGTTCTCTTCTTGCTTTCCCTTGTCGCCCTTCTTCTCTCTCTTCCAAGCGAAACAATTCCGCTTGATATGGCCCTTCTTACCACAATGGTAACACTCTGAGTCCTCGTAACGACCCTTGGACTTCCTCCTGCTCTTGTCTCTGCCACCACCTGGACCCCTGCTTTTGCTCCTTCTGCGGCTCTCTGAAACAAGTGCCTCTGAGTGGTGGGATGTGGATGAAGTGCCCTGAGAACGTCTCCGCATCTCTTCATTCAACACCCCACTCTTGGCAAACTCCAGACTGACCACGCCCTCTGGAGCAGAAGCGATCATAGATACTCGTACGGTCTCCCACGAGTCTGGCAATGTACACAGCAGCCATAGCCCCTGAACTTCGTCGTCGAACTTGACTCCCATTGAAGATAGCTGATCAACCACGCCCTGGAACTCACTCAAGTGATCCAAAATAGACGCTCCATCCTTGTACCGCAGACCCATCATCGTCCAGATCAGGAACAACTTGTTTACCCCGGTCTTCTTCGCATATAAGGATTCCAGCTTATCCCACAACGTCTTCGCGTGCTCAATATTGGCAACGTGGTTGTACACGTTCTCATCCACAAACTGCCGTATGTACCCACACACTTGTATGTGCTCGAATGTCCAGTCCTCCTCGGATTTATCACTGGGCTTCTCGGATGCAAACACGGGTAGATACAGCTTCTTGACAAACAGCAAATCCTTCATCTTGCTCCGCCAATAATGATAGTTTGTGCCATTAAGATTCACCATGCGCACCGGCTTCGCGTCCATCTCTCCTCTCTGGTTTCTCTGTCAACTACTGACACTCCTTCTGAATTCCAGAACCTGGCTCTGATACCACTCTGTTGGGAAAGAAGCGCGAAAACCTTTCCCCAAACCGGAGAGTACCTACGAGAGGACCGAGCAATACAACGCACGAACCCAAAAACAACCACACAAAACAATCCACACAGACACAGAGAATTTTTGACGTGGAAAACCCTTGCGGGAAAAAACTACGGGACGATCGGAGTCCAACCCTGAGAAGCCTCCACTAATAGAATAGAAGAATTACACCCTCTACAAACTCCTCCGGATCCAAATCGGATCCCCACAACACTCAGAGATAAGAACAATGATTACAAGGCTACGAAGAGCGAGAACGACGAGTAGAGATTACCCGAACATGATCTCCTTCGAATAGCGACCTTCAATCCTCCGTCTTCTTCTCCGAAGTTGCAATGGCACTCTTGCCTCCTTCCTCTCTCCAAGTTGTGTTACGTTGCGTTATGAATTAGGGTTGAGAAAACTCAACTTAACTCCCTAATCCCGCAGCCAACCTGTACCGTTGGATTAGATCCAGTGGTGAAAAGTCACCCTAAAATCCGCTTCAGCCCCCGACGACACAGAGTTCGGCCAGAACTCTGTGTCGGGCAACCAGCACTGGCCGACCACATTCTGGAATGGGGAGGCAGAGTTCGGCCAGAACTCTGCCTGGGGCAGAGTTCGGCCCGAACTCGGCCCTCCTGTTTCCAGCAGCTCCCTGTAGCTCTATCAGCAGCCCCGCTTCCTCCCCGAGCTTCTTCGACACACGAACGGTGCTCGTCGCACTCCGGGGTCTTCTCCACATAGGTTGGGAACCCCACCCACTCCAACACTAAAATCAATATGGTCCAGCTTCTTGAAACCACCTTGTACGTTCTTCCACCACCCCTCTTCACCTCGAACCACCACTACCTTGCCGCCGGCGACATCAGGATCACTGTTGCAGCAACTACTATCCGAACATGGGAATATTGGAACATTCTTAAGATTCCAGCAGCCACTTACTTCCAACTTTTCGAGCAAAGGAAGATGACCCTCCTCCTCGCAGATGCTGGTCAGCTTCGGCAGCCCGAATAGGCGCAACCTCTTGAGCCTCGGAAGCACAATTTGTCCGACGGCAGTATTGTGTTGTGTGAACAGCTTACCAAGCCGAGTGCAGAACTTTATTTCCATCACTTCAAGGTTCGGAAGGCGAATGGCCACAGGGAACAATACAAGAAGGTTCGGACAGTATTCTATATAGATGGATTTTAGAAGCAAAAAGCTCTGCGTTAGTTGTTCAAACCTGTTGTCGCAAATCGCAAACAGCTTCAGAAGGCTGGATATCCACAGAGTCTCTAGACATTAAGTTTCCAGAGATACTTTCTTCTTTCTGGAGAGTTGAAGGCGTATTCCATGTCGCTACAATTCTTGATATAACAAGTTTGTAGGTCTGGAATAGGCCATATCCCTGCTTGAGCATGTTGGTAATTATGCAGAGCGAGCAGTCGAGGACGAAATATCAGTGATAATGTATAGAGACTCCAGAGTCCTTCACCACCATTGATCTCTAAGCATTTCTCATGAGGGTTGTCAACTCCTGCAGCTACAATGGGATATTCTACAGTATCGATATGGCGACGATCTACTTGAGCAGCATGGATGCCCTTATAGGGAAACTTATCTTCGCTTGCTCGTAGGTGAGCATCTTGTGTTATTCTCCTTCGTATCTCCTCCTCCTCCTCTTCCTTTGGATATAATATGGAAATATTGCATTTCTGTAGTGCGTCTGCCGTCGGCGCTGATGAATGTAAATCGTAATCGAAGTTGTCAAAGACCTTGACATTTTTCAGCGAAAGTTGCAATTTGTTGGGAAAGAAGCGCGGAAATCTTTCCCCAAACTGGAGAGTACCTGCGAGAGGACCGAGCAAACAACGCACGAACCCAAAAACAAGCACACAAAAACAATCACGCAGACACAGAGAATTTTTGACGTGGAAACCCTTGCGGGAAAAAACCACGGGACGATCGGAGTCCAACCCTGAGAAGTCTCCACTAATAGAATAGAAGAATTACACCCTCTACAAACTCCTCCCGATCCAAATCGGATCCCCACAACACTCAGAGACAAGAACAATGATCACAAGGCTACGAAGAACGAGAACGACGAGTAGAGATTACCCGAAACACGATCTCCTTCGAAAAACGACCTTCGATCCTCCGTCTTCTTCTCCGAAGTTGCAATGGCACTCTTGCCTCCTTCTCTCTCAAACTTGTGTTGTCCAATGCGATAATACGATTATGAATTAGGGTTGAGAAAACTCAATATATCTCCCTAATCCCGCAACCAACCTGGACCGTTGGATTAAATCCAATGATGAAAACTCATCCTGAAATCCGCTTCAGCCCCCCGACACACAGAGTTCGGCCAGAACTCTGTGTGGGGCAACCAGCACTGGATGGCCAAACCCTGGAACGGCCAGACCGAGTTCGGCCAGAACTCGGCCTGGGACCGAGTTCGGCCCGAACTCGGCAGACTTGGTCCAGAACCCCTTTTGGGGCAGCAGCAGCAGCAACAACTACTCCCGAGCTTCTCCGACATCGGAAGGCGCTCGTCGCACTCCGGGATCTTCTCCACATAGGTTGGGAACCCCACCCACTCCAACAAATCTCCCCCTTCACAACTATGGGGAGGACGTCGTCATCCCGATGATCTGCCTGCAGTACTCAAACTTTCCCCTTGGTAGAATCTTCGTGAACATATCAGCTCCGTTGTCATCTGTATGCACCTTCTCAAGCTCCGCATCCTTCTTCTCAACCACATCCCGTATCCAATGATACCGGGTCTCGATGTGCTTGGACCGGCTATGAAACGTCTGATTCTTCACAAGATGGATAGCACTCTGACTGTCGCAAAGCAAAGTATACTGCTCTTGTTTCAGTCCCATTTCCTGCAACAGCTTCTTCATCCACAACAGCTCCTTGTAAGCCTCCGTCGCCGCAATGTATTCCGCCTCCGTCGTCGACAAGGCAACACACTTCTGCAACCGCGACTGCCACGACACTGCTCCTGCCGCAAACATCATCATGTAGCCTGAAGTCGATCGCCTCGTGTCTACATCTCCAGCCATATCAGCGTCGGTATACCCAACCAGCTTCGGCTCGTCACCACCAAAGGAAAGTCTTCAACCAGCAGTGCCCTGAAGATATCGTAGAATCCACTTGACCGCACTCCAGTGTACCCTTCCAGGATTCGAAAGATACCTGCTAACCGTACCAACTGCATGAGCAATATCTGGCCTCGTACACACCATGGCATACATAAGGCTTCCCACAGCTGAAGCATATGGAACCCGCTCCATATCTTCCTTTTCGTTCTCGGTAGATGGACACTGCTCCTCAGTGAACTTAAAGTGAGCCACGAGGGGGGAACTCACTTTCTTTGACCCGTCCATCCGAAAATACTGAAGTACCCGGTGAATATACTTCTTTTGGGACAAGTGTAGCAGCTTGGACTCTCTCTCTCGGCTGATCTCCATCCCAAGAATAGTCTTCGCTGCGCCCAAATCCTTCATAGAGAAGGCCGCGCCCAGTTGGCGCTTCAACTCCGCTATCCTAGTGGCATTCCGACCCACTAATAGCATATCATCAACATAGAGCAATAAGATGATGAAATCATCATCGACAAAATACCTCACAAATGCACAATGGTCCGACGTCGTCCGTGCATAACCATGCTCCCCCATAAACGACTCGAACTTTCTGTACCACTGCTTCGGAGCCTGCTTCAGACCATACAAGCTCTTCCTCAACCGGCAGGCCAAATGTGACTTGCCCTTCTCACAGAATCCCTCCGGCTGCTCCATGTACAACTCCTCCTCAAGATCACCGTGGAGGAACGCCGTCTTCACGTCCATCTGCTCGACCTCCAAGTCGAAACTGGCTGCTAATGCTAGCACCACCCGAATAGACGAATGCTTGACGACAGGCGAAAAGATTTCATCATAATCCACGCCTTTCCGCTGACCGTAGCCCTTGACTACCAGCCTCGCTTTGTATCGGGGGCGAGTAGCATCATCCGTCTGCTTCACTCTGAACACCCATCGATTCTTCAAAGCCTTCTTGCCCTTTGGCAACCGCACCAGATCATAAGTAGAATTGGTGTGCAAGGAACTCATCTCCTCCTGCATAGCCACCATCCACTCCTGCCTGTGTTCGTCTTCCATAGCCTCTGCGAAACTTTCGGGCTCTCCCCCGTCAGTCAGTAGCACATACTCATCCGGCGAGTATCTCGTAGATGGTCGACGATCCCTGTTGCTCCTTCTCAGTGGAGCCACTGGTGCTGGCTGTATACCGACAGCCTCCTCCCCTTCAGGAACTACCTCTCCGGTATGCTCATCCTCCTGAGGGACACCCTGACCACCATCAGCAGGCTGATGATCAAGGTTGGGAGCAACTCCATGTACCGGCTCCCCCATAACTGGATCCTCTGCGATGTCCTCTGGAAACTGCTCGAAGCGAAATGACTCTAACTCAGGCAATTCCTCAGCCTCAGAAGGCGTCTCGGAATCCTGAGTGTTGGTCATGGTCTGATCATCGACGAACACCACGTCCCTGCTTCTGTAGAGCTTTCCTTCCACTGGGTCGTAGAGTCTATAGCCAAACTCATCCCGACTGTAGCCGACAAAGACGCATCGCCTCGTCTTCGGCTCAAGTTTGGTCCTCTCGTCCTTCGGTACATGCACGGAGGCTTTACAACCAAACGCCCGCAGGTGATTGTATGACGGCTCTTTGCCGTACCATACTTTATCAGGCACATCACCCTGCAAAGGAGCACTAGGAGACAAATTAATAATATAAGCAGCTGTGAGAAGAGCCTCACCCCAATAACTGCCCGGCAAGTTTGCTTCTGACAGCAAACACCGCACCCTCTCCATCAGTGTCCTGTTCATGCGCTCCGCTACACCATTGAGCTGAGGTGTCTTTGGCGGAGTCTTCTGGTATCGTATCCCTTGCTCTCTGCAATACGCATCAAAGGGACCGATGTATTCGCCGCCATTGTCGGACCGAACACACAACAACTTCTTGCCCGTCTCCCTTTCAACGGAGGCCTGAAACTCCTTGAAAGTAGGCAGCACCTGATCCTTGGTCTTTAAGGCATAGACCCAAACCTTCCTGGAACAGTCATCAATAAAAGTCACAAAGTAAGAAGCACCACCAAGAGATTTTACCTTCATAGGACCGCAGACATCCGAGTGAATCAACTCGAGCAACGCCGGCTTCCTCGAACTTGGGTGACTCTGGAAAGACACCCTACTTTGCTTCCCAGCCAAACAGTGCGTGCATTTCTCCAACTTTGTAGACTTGAGCCCCGGAATCACTTTCCTGTTCACCAAGTAGCTCATCCCCTTCTCGCTGATATGGCCGAGCCGCCTGTGCCACAACTCGGTAGACGCGTCACTGACTGCGTTCACCTCCTGTGCCCCCTCTGCGCTCCCCTCCATATAGTAGAGACCGGACTTCTTGCTCCCTCTGGCAATCACCATCGAACCTCTGGAAAGCTTCCACTGACTATTCCCGAAGAGACTGAAGAATCCCTCGTCATCCAACCTTCCAACCGACACCAGGTTGAAACGGATATCAGGGACATGACGAACATCCTTGAGAACAAGAACCGCACCCGTCTTCGTTCTCAAATGCACATCTCCAACGGCAACCGCCTTCGACACATCTCCGTTGCCCATCTTCAACATGCCACAGTCGCCTGTCGTGTAAGTGGCAAACAGTGCCCTATTGTGAGATACATGTGCTGAAGCCCCTGAGTCCACCAGCCAAGAATTATCATCGCAGGCGAGGTTAGTAATGACCTCATCACCTACGACGATCACATCGCCTCCATGTACCGAGGCCGCCGCTGTAGTGTTCTCTTCTTGCTTCCCCTTGTCGCCCTTCTTCTCCTTCTTCCAAGCGAAACAATTCCGCTTGATATGGCCCTTCTTACCGCAATGGTAACACTCTGAGTCCTCGTACCGACCCTTGGACTTCCCCCTGCTCTTGTCTCTGCCACCACCTGGACCCCTGCTTTTGCCCCTTCCGCGGCTCTCTGAAACAAGTGCCTCTGAGTGGTGGGATGTGGATGAAGTGCCCTGAGAACGTCTCCGCATCTCTTCATTCAACACCCCGCTCTTGGCAAACTCCAGACTGACCACGCCCTCTGGAGCAGAAGCGATCATAGATACTCGTACGGTCTCCCACGAGTCTGGCAAGGTACACAGCAGCCACAGTCCCTGAACTTCGTCGTCGAACTTGACTCCCATAGAAGATAGCTGGTCAACCACGCCCTGAAAATCACTCAAGTGATCCGTAATAGACGCTCCATCCTTGTACCGCAGACCCATCATCGTTCGGATCAGGAACAACTTGTTTACCCCGGTCTTCTTCGCATACAAGGATTCTAGCTTATCCCACAACGTCTTCGCGTGCTCAATATTGGCAACGTGGTTGTACACGTTCTCATCAACAAACTGCCGTATGTACCCACACACCTGTATGTGCTCGAACTTCCAGTCCTCCTCGGATTTATCACTGGGCCTTTCGGATGCAAACACAGGTAGATGCAGCTTCTTGACAAATAGCAAATCCTTCATCTTGCTCCGCCAATAATGATAGTTTGTGCCATTAAGGTTCACCATGCGCACCGGCTTTGCGTCCATCTCTCCTCTCTGGTTCCTCTGTCAACTCCTGACACCCTTTGAACCCAAAGCTCTGATACCACTCTGTTGGTATCAGCCAGAACAAAACCTATGCTCTGATACCACTCTGTTGGGAAAGAAGCGCGGAAATCTTTTCCCAAACCGGAGAGTACCTGCGAGAGGACCGAGCAAACAACGCACGAACCCAAAAATAAGCACACAAAAACAATCACGCAGACACAAAGAATTTTTGACGTGGAAACCCTTGCGGGAAAAAACTACGGGACGATCGGAGTCCAACCCTGAGAAGCCTCCACTAATGGAATAGAAGAATTACACCCTCTACAAACTCCTCCCGATCCAAATCGGATCCCCACAACACTCAGAGACAAGAACAATGATCACAAGGCTACGAAGAACGAGAACGACGAGTAGAGATTACCCGAAACACGATCTCCTTCGAAAAACGACCTTCGATCCTCCGTCTTCTTCTCCGAAGTTGCAATGGCACTCTTGCCTCCTTCTCTCTCAAACTTGTGTTGTCTAATGCGATAATACGATTATGAACCTCCCGATCCAAATCGGATCCCCACAACACTCAGAGACAAGAACAATGATCACAAGGCTACGAAGAATGAGAACGACGAGTAGAGATTACCCGAAACACGATCTCCTTCGAAAACGACCTTCGATCCTCCGTCTTCTTCTCCGAAGTTGCAATGGCACTCTTGCCTCCTTCTCTCTCCAACTTGTGTTATGTTGCACTTCTGAATTAGGGTTGAGAAAACTCAATATATCTTCCTAATCCTGTAACCAACCTGGACCGTTGGATTAGATCCAATGATGAAAACTCATCCTGAAATCCGCTTCAGCCCCCCGACACACAGAGTTCGGCCAGAACTCTGTGTGGGGCAACCAGCACTGGATGGCCAAACCCTGGAACGGCCAGACCGAGTTCGGCCAGAACTCGGCCTGGGACCGAGTTCGGCCCGAACTCGGCAGACTTGGTCCAGAACCCCTTTTGGGGCAGCAGCAGCAGCAACAACTACTCCCGAGCTTCTCCGACATCGGACGGCGCTCGTCGCACTCCGGGATCTTCTCCACATAGGTTGGGAACCCCACCCACTCCAACACAATTCTCCAAGACTTATGAGCCCATTCCTGAAACTGAAACGCTTGAGGCTGCGCATATGGCACCATGAAGCCTTATGCAATGTAGGCAAGGGACAGTCATCAAGGTTGAGCACCTCTAGATTATCGAGTCCTGTAGTTTCGATAGTTTGCAATTCGCTGCAGCCTTGTAGGTAGAGCATACGAAGATAACACAAGGAAGAGAGGGAGGATGGAAGCGTACCGATACTGCTACAATAAGAGAGATCAAGGATTCGAAGGTTTGGCATATATAGGAAAACATCCTCTGGAATCTTTTCCAACAATTCGTTTTTATGTAGAATCAAGGTGGAGATGTTAGGAAAGTTGGCTGGAGCTGCTGAGGGTGGTGGAAGGAGTACTTCTTTGATCCAGCCATCGGCAAAGGAGATCCTCGTTAGGTCTTGGCTCCATTCAGCCATGTCCACCCGTTTTAGGCTTCTAGAGCGTCTGACCAAGTAGCCCTGAAATTGAGCCATGATGCCCAAGCTGGAAGAAGAAGAAGAGGATGCCAAGGCAGCAAGCTTGTCGTATACATCTCGAAAGATACGGAACGAATTTCTATTGTCCCGATAGAACATCAATTGTCTATCTTCAAGATCCATTGATAGGGCTTCAAGAAGTAGCTTCACTTCCCAAGAATTGATCTCGTTATTGCCAAAACAAGGATGGGAAATAATTTCAGAGCTCAAGTAGTACATGGGACAGCCTTCAGAGGAGTTGGGGCGGAAGAAGAGCATAGAGGAGAGCAAGCATTGGATGACACATTCCGCTGTTAACATTCTGAAGAAATTGTCGTGCAGTGGCGCAAGACCGAGAAGCATCATAGAAGTCATCTCTTCTTGCCTGGACGTGAAATTATGCATCATAGAGGATCATCCGTAGCGCAACATCGTCTGGTAGCTCACCAAACTCTTCTTCAAACTCTTTGTCAATAGACCTTCCATACCAGCCGAGGGAAGTGAAGATGAGCTTCAGGAACGAATGCTCAACGCCTCGTGCATCAGTCACAAATTCAGGAATCTCTAATACTCTCTTAAGTTCTTCTCCTTCTTGCAGGTTATCCAGTATCAATATCAATGGCTTCCATTTCAAGGCCATGCAAATCTCTCTCCAGTACATGTCTCCTCTGCCAAGAAGAGGCATTCCTAACACTTGTTCTATCTTCCTTCGTATCTCGAACTCAATATATGGTTTGAAGGCCGCTCGTACAATACCGCAGAAGAAGTCATGATCATCTCTATATAAGGCTGCAGCCACATGGTCCATCACCCTCTTTCTTCCTATCTCGCTCCATCCACCCACACGCACTACCGAAGTACGCTTTTTTAAATCTACCAAGCAATTGAAATTCCAGTCTACGAGAAAATATCCAAGGCAAAAAGTTTCCAGGAACGTGGACAATTCTTGAGACAATATATTCTAGCCAACATCAAGCAAAAAAAGGTATGCTTTCAAGCTTTAAGAACAGATTTTGAGAAATTAGAAATGAAAGATAATAAAAAAAATATTCAAAAATATTTTACAATGAACTCTATTATGAATAAAATGAGTTCAAATGAAAAAAATTTAGAAACTCAAAAAATTGTGGAAAAGATATTCGAAGTCTACCAAGTAAATATGATCATGTTGTAGTTGCTATTCAAGAAACTAAAGATCTTGCATCTTTGTCTTTGGAGAGCTTACAAGAAAGATTAAAAGCTCAGAAATTTCGAATTAACAAAAGATGTTTTCAAAGTGTTTCTTCTTAACTTGATCAAGCTCTCAAGTCCGATGTCACATCTACGGGAGGCAGTGGTTCTTCTCAGAACTGTGGATGTGGAAGAGGCAGAAGTTTTCATGGTCGAAGTACAAATTTTCATGGTAAAGGAAGAGGTTATTCCAGAAATAACCAAAATGAAGAAGAAGAAGAAGAAGAAGACAACAACTCCATATATTCACAAAGAGGACGAGGTCATAGGCATCAAAGAGGAAGGGGTCATGGCTACTTTGAATGCTATCATTGCTACAAACCAGGCCACACAATCAGTGAATGCTGGTATAAGCAAGATGATGCCAAGAAAAAAGAAGCAATGTACGTACATGAAGCAAGACATGAAGAAAGAGGTAACCATCAAGACACTTTGTTGCTTGCATGTCATGGTGATAACTTGGATAATGTGTGGTATCTTGATAGTGGTCCTAGCAAGCATATGATCGGAAATAAGAATTTATTTACAAGATTAACAAAATTTGATTGTGGCCAAGTGAAGAATGGTGACGATAGAGCATAAAATAAAAGGAGTTGGTGAAATAAATTTCAAAACAAAATTAGGAAGTATTGAGAAGATGGAAGTTGTATACTACATCACAGGACTAAAAAGCAATCTTCTAAGTGCTGGTCATCTCTTAAGAAAAGGGTTTGAGATTTATTTTTGAAACAATGCTTGTTTTTTGTCAATGAACAGTCGACCTTTTGCGAAGAATGGTATTGCAGAAAATAATTTGTTTCCTCTAAGACTGCAGACTTCCAGCTTCTCTTGTTTCAGTAGTGTTGATAGTGGAAGCTCAAAGCTATGGCATGGCAGGTTTGGTCATTTAAACTATGGAAGCTTGAAACGGTTAGTGACAAACGAGATGGTCAATGGGTTGCCTTAAAACTATTCTATCAATAATGTTTGTAAAGATTGTCAAATCGGGACGCTTCACGGATCTTCATTTCCGTTGCAGTCCACATGGTGAGCCAAGAAGCCACTTCAACTTGTTCATTCATATTTATGTGGACCAATATTAGTTACATCTCATGGAGGTAATCTATATTTTATCTCCTTTATTGATAATTACTCAAGAAAAGTACGAACTTATTACCTCAAAGAAAAATATGATGCTTCTCAAGCCTTTAAAGATTTCAAAGTTGAAGTTGAAAATTTTTCTAGCCTTCATATACGAACTTTAAGAATTGATCGTTGGTGAATATCTTTCAAATCATGAATTTCAAAATTCTGCAGAGATCATGGAATAAAGCATCAACTGATAGCTCGATATATACCACAACAAAATGGTGTTTCTGAAAGAAAGAATCACACTATTATGGACATGGTGAGGTGTATGCTTATAGTAGATATTAGGAAGCTGGACAAAGAACTAAGGGCCGAAGCTATTTCTTGTTTGGTTTACTTGATAAACAGATCACCAACAAAGAGTTTAAGTAACATCACACCTCATGAAGCATGGATTGAAGCCAAGTGTTCCACACTTGAGAATTTGTTGAAGTATTGTTATGCACACATTCCTGATGCTACAAGGTCCAAGGTCAATAACAAAGCAAAAAAGTCTATATTTGTTAGCTATAGTGAAAGAAGCAAAGTCTACAAGTTATATAATCCAACAACAAAGAAGATAGTGATCAGTTGAGATGTTCGATTTGAGGAAGCTTCAACCTGTGAAGGTAATACAAGTACAACTCATACTCTTATACAAGAAGGTGAAGGAGTTGGCTCTCAAACTGAAAGTGCATCGCCAACTTTACCAAGAGAAGAGCCTATCAAAGACCTCCTAAAAAAATAAGAAGTATACAAGAACTTTGTATCTTAACCGAGGAAGTTGAATGAAACGATATATATTGTCTATTTTGCTTTCTTTGCAGGTGAAAATCCAATTTCATTTGAAGAAGCAAATAAAGAAGAAGCTTGGAGACAAACAACGATGGAGATGAAGTCTATTGAGAAGAATGATACATGGGAGCTCACAGATCAATTTTCCATCACACAAGATATTCATTGGTGTGAAATTGGTGTACAAACTCAAGAAGAATCCTGATGGTTCAACCAACAAGTACAAAGTAAGGCTTGTAGCAAAATGATACAAACAAAAGGAAGGAGAAGATTGCACAGAGTTTTTGCTCCTGTTTAAGACTGTTAGACTAATGATATCTTTTGCAGCTCAAAACAATTGAAAAATATTCCAAATAGATGTGAAGTCGGCATTCTTAAATGACATTCTTGAAGAAGAGGTATATCTTGAACAAACTCTTGGTTTTCTGAAGAAAGGAGAAGAAGACAAAGTTTATAAACTAAAAAAGCATTATAGATGGTCTTAAACAATCTCCAAGGGTGTATAGTCGTATAAACTGATACTTCAAAAAACATGATTTCAAAACTGTCCATATATATGAGCACACTCTCTACACCAAAGAAATATCAGATGAAGCTTCATTATAGTAAGTCTTTATGTTGATGATCTTATCTTCACAAGAATATAGAAATGCTGAAGGGATTTAAGCTTTCAATTATGAAGGAATTTGAGATGATTGATTTGGAAGAATTATATCATTTTTTTGGTATTGAGGCTCATCAATTCATGAAAGGTATTTTCATTTCACAAGAAAGCTATGCAAAAGAAATCTTGAAGAAATTTAAGATGGAGAATGGAAATCCAGTCTCTTCTCCGTACGTAGCATTACTAAAATTAAGTAAAAATGGTGAAGGAAACATTATTAACTCCACTATGTTCCGAAGTTTAGTAGAAAATCTGATGTACTTGATTGCCACAAGACCTGATATCGAGTTTACAGTAAGTCTGGTAAGCCGATTAATGGAGAAGCCTTATTCAAATCTTTGAAAAGCGGCTAAAAGGATATTGTGATATATCAAAGAAACTATTGATTATGGGATATTTTATCAAGCTAATGTTACTGTCAATCTTGTCGGTTATTACTAACAGCGATTAGGGAGGAAGTATTGATGCTTCTCAAAGCACCTCTGGATCTGTCTTCAACCTTGGCAGTGGAACAATTTCATCGAGTTCAAAGCAGCAGCCAATTGTGGAACTTTCTACAAAAATGACAGAATATATTGCTACATCTTCTACTGCATGTCAAAGTATTTGGCTGGAAGGTGTATTAAAAAGCATGAAGTTCAAGCAAGAAGGATCGACAATAATTTGTTGTGACAACAGTTCATGGAGTTCAAAGAAGCAGCCAATTGTGGCACTTTCTACCACATATGCGGAATATATTGTTGCATCCTCTACTGCATGTCAAATTATTTGGCTGAAAGATGTATTGAAAAGCATGAAGTTCAAGTAAGAAGGACCAACAACAATTTGTTGTGACAACAGGCCAGCTACTGTCTCAAAAGATCCAGTCCTACATAGAAGGACAAAACATATTCACATGCGATTTCGCTTCCTAAGATAACTTGTTCATGGAGGAGAAATTAACATTGAATATTGCAGAACTGAAGAACAACTTGCAGATGTGTTTACAAAACCCCTAGGGGAGGACAAGTCTTTAGAAGAAATGTCGAAGCTTTAGGCATCAAAAACAAATTTGGGGTACGGGAGGCATCGTTGGAAAACTAAACAAAATTGCTTTTCCCAATGAGTCAAATTCATTGTATGCATGCATGAATGCATTTAGGTAAATCTAATAGTAATATTCATTATGCTTGATGTATCTTGAATCCTATAAATAGCTATGTATGCAAGTGTTTTGTAGTAAGAAAAATTGCAAGTGAAAGAAGTTGAACATTCATCCAATAAAATCAAATATCCTCTTTGTGTAGACTGCACCGACTTTTATGGGACAAGTTCATAAATGTAGTTCATGACTACTTATAATATGCATGCAGTATGTAAAAAAAATTAACCCGCAATTGGAATGTCCAAATTGTTCGAACCTCTTATATCTGTCTCTTAATCAAGGTCCGCTCTGGACATGGGCGTTCTAGAACCCAAAGCTTATAGGGCCCACAAATATATATATATATATATATATATATATATATATATATATATATATATATATATATATATATATGTGTGTGTGTGTGTGTGTGTGTGTGTGTGTGTGTGTGTGTTGGAAATCAAATTTATTAAGAAGTCAAAGAATATATTGTTAATCAATGAACCAAAATACAAAACTAATTACATAAATAATATGACTAATAATTACAAATTGATAATTCATATATTAGTTACTAGGAAAAGAAAAATACATCCCACAAGTATGATTAAGAAAGCCGAAAAACATGGAAAATCAATCTATAATTAAATGTACAAAAAAATTACGTACGGAGGGATGGAATTTGGGGTATTTACATTGGAGAGAAGGAATTTGGGCCATTTACAAATGGGGGGATAGGACTCCATTAGGAATGGCGCCCCACGAAAAAAAGTAGTGGGGCATCATTGCCAATGGTGCCCCATGGGAAAAAGTAATTGGGCGCTATTGGCAATGGTGCCTCACAGCACGGTCAATGGCGCTCTGCTCGAGCCCTTGCATATTTTTGGCGTCATTGCCAAAGATGGCCCGTGCCTATTTTTTGGGAGAAATTGGTGATAATTCTAAGGGTCGAATTGAGGCGTCGTTGACAATGACGCCCCGTGATTGGCCAGAACCTAGTGGTCGGATTAAGGTTTATCTATATAAAGAGAACATTTGTGTTGAGCTTTCAATCACACACTCACAATGAAATTGCAAGAGAGAGAAAGAAATAGGAGTAAGATGGATGAACAAAATGGCGACCGTACTTCCAGCGGACCGACCACTCACAAAGATATCCAAGAACGTCAAAATCATATTTCTCGACTAGTATTTAATAGAGAGATAAAAATTTTGATTTAATTTTGATTGGTTATTTTATTTACTTGTTTTAAATAATTTATTTACTTTCTTAAATTATATTTGTAGTTATGTGATTATAATCATGAAGTACGCTTATGGGAACATGGTAAATGACGTAACACATCAAACTATGTCAAACGGGAGCTCAACAAACTACCTCCCAAAAGGTCTTGGTTCAGGCTTTTGGCTTTCATTATTTAGATGAGTTATAGTTCCTGCAACACGGCAGAGACTTGATGTTAAGTCTGATTTAGCGTTGGTGGCCCCAACGTAACATTTTTCAGTTGCTAGTGGGGGAAGTGACCGTTACTCTCTGGGAAGTAGCAAACCTAACTAGGGTTACCTATTATAGGTAAGATAATTTAATTTTAATTTATTAGCCGATATCTTGATATGGTTACGATATTAATTTAATTTTAAATTTAGGTGACCGTATATATTTGATGACCAATTATATATTGCTGGTCTTATTAGGCACTGTCTTGGTGTGGATCCGCCAGCATATTTGAAGAAAATATCATATGTCAGCGTAAGCTGGCTACACACTAACTTCATGGATATTGACTGTATTGTTGATGGTCTTGTGAACATATATGACAATCATGTATGATGTTTAATTTATTTATTTATACTTAGAATTTTTATCTAATTATAGTTTAATATTTCAAATCATTTGTTATAGGATATCGTATCTACTTACTTTATGTGGTTCAATTCTGTTTCCAAACGAAGCTAGCTGTAAAGTAAGTGTTCGCCTTCTACCTTATTTGAAAATTTTGATAGAACGCACATGACATGTATAGGGAGAAGAAATATTGGTGTATCTGCATTGCTCCTTGACAGAGTTTGTGTCTACGACCTCAGTGGAGAATTGTAGCAAAAATTTGACTAGATGCACCACTACTGCAGGTATTTTATCATGTTTGTACATTAATCACGTATCTTGATAGGATATAATTTTATCATGTTATTTCTACTAATGTTTGGTCATATGAGTATTTTGCTATTGGTAGACGGTGACCGATACTAGTCGTGAAACTGGTATTTTTTCCGGTAGCTAGATGATGGACGATTGATGTAGTGGACCAGGCATACTACAGATGTCAGGTTGTCTCCATTTACAGTGCACAATTTGATTCTCTACAGCATGTTGAGGTAAAATAGTTTAATCTTTCTCGGTATTTTAATTTATGTATTTCTTATATTATCTACAATTGATCTAATAAGTTACATGGATGGCATACATTATACGTTTCGATGCTCCCGATATTTAGAGAATGTCGTATTCATATAGTCAGCATAGATTTTTATCTTATATCAATATAGAACCATGTACCATCCAGCGGATCTTGTTCTTCGACAATTCAGGATGGTGCAAATAATTCCTGATGATTCATCGGCTATGAGCTATGGCAAAGCTCACAGGCTATCTAGAATCCAAGGTTTCCTTCATGGTTGGGACGAGATACGAAAGACAGTGTGTAGAAATTATGTCTCGACAAATGGAATCTCTAGATAATAGTAAGTTTAAATTTTATTTCTATTTAAGTTTGCCCTTGTGTTTCGCTAACATTTGGTTTAAACTGTGCAGGGTTAGGTGACAATGCTTACAGACATTGGTGGGGAGTACCACGTGTATGCAACCGAGCCTTTAGATTTGAGGAGTTGTGATTCCAGAATAGAGTTATAGATGATTGTAGCATGTGTGGATTACTAGACAGTCTTGCCCAATTTGTACGTCTTTATTTATCTTTTGAGAACATTTTATTTTAGTAGATTTATTGAAAAATATTTTAAATTGCATCGTCAAAAAATTGAACAAGCAATCAATAGTAAGAATAGTAACATGTGGCCGCAGGGACGAGATCTTTTGCAACGGCTTGTGACTACTATAGAACGAAATATTATGCATTGTCTAGTGCCCATATGCCTTCAATCTATATCCCATCAGATTATCCAGTCGGCACCGTTAGTCAAATACGGAGCCTTTGCTATGTGGATCAGTATAGAGAGGGGATTGTTCAACAGGCTGGAGAGGGGACTCCGTACCAGACTGGAGAGGGAAGTCCATACCAGGACGGAGAGGGGACTTCGTACCACGCTAGAGAGTGGACTTCGTACCAGGCTGGAGAGGGGAACTCCTAGGCCGGTTCTACACATTGGTTCGAATATATGGATCAGTATAGACAGTTGTTGTCGACTCAATCAGCTCCAATGCCAACTCAAGAGACACAGTGGATATCGGCTTCATCAGCTCCATTTCCAACTCAAGAGCAGATGGACACTCGGATGCACGACAGTTCAGATTCAGATCCTCCTCCAGAGACTATAGAGCAATGAAGAGACCGACTAGGTCTCAGACATGTTGTGCCCAAGAGTTATTTGCATTGGATTAGGCGTGGTTGTAGCTGTCTATGTAATTATTTTGCTATGTATTGTCAAAATTTATTAATCATAGTTATCTTGCTATTTATTGTGAAAATTTATTAATAGTAGAGTAAAAAAAAATCCACGTACTGTCAAAAAAAATCTATGTACCGTCAAAAAAATAATATCAGTAGGACGTCATTGCTAATGGCGTCCAAATCAAATTACCAGTGAGGCGCTATTGGCAATGGCACCCGGCCCCACTGCTTTTTCTTATGTGGCGTTATTGGCAATGGCGTCCCACTGGTTTTCCCTTGGGGTGCCATTAGCAATGGCGTCGTATCCCCTGCAAATGGCGCCCCATCCCCCCCCCCCAACCCCCCCTCCTCTTTGTGGATAGTCCAAATTCCTCATCTCCTATGTAAATATCCCAAATTGTATCACCCATACGTAATTTTCTGTTAAATGCATCCATATATATTAAATAAATAGTTGTTAGAAGTAATTATGTTAAGCCTTTTTTTGCACGTAAATGAAATGTTAAGCTAAAAAACGTAAACATAAACATAGAATAGAATTCCTATTTATTAGGCTAAAGATTTCTTTTTTAATTTATGAAAAATAATTCAGTTTTTGTTCTCTTTCTCTCTCTCTCTCTCTCTCTCTCTCTCTCTCTCTCTCTCTCTCTCTCTCTCTCTCTCTTTTGATTCGTCCTACTCTCTGCAATTCCATGTTCTCTAAATATAAAACTTTTTTTAGGTTTGTTTTGTTATTAATTTATTTATTTCATCTAGTCATTCATCTTAATATAATTTATACTTCAAGCCTATGTAGTATAATGAGCTTTTTGAAGAAGAAAAAAAAACATATTTTATTATTTTTTTGTTTATTATTTATATTTTATTAAAAAAATTTGCTAGTAAAATATGTTACTTAGAAAACAATAAAATGGGTATGAAAAAAGACAAAAAAGAAGAAGGATTGAACATTTTGTTCATTATCAAAAAGGTAAGCTTGATAAATGTATTATTAATAGACATGCAAGTTCAAATGAACAATTTTCAGAAAATGTAGTCGATGAAAAGGTGAAATAAGTTATACAGAAGAATTAGCTGATATAGAGAACAATGAAAATGATGGTATTGATAACCTTGATGAGAATACGAATAATAGTAATAGAAATAATGATCATTGGTACTAATGAAAATTCGGATAATGAAAAAGTAGAACGAAATATTCGAACATTTACCTTGTATGTTGCAGTACCTCGTAAGTTACAGCACCTATTTGGCCATCACCGGTGTTTTCCTCTAATCACTACGTACCAACATTATACATATATTTTGTCAAAAAGTTAAACAAGAGATATATGAACCAAAAAATTATTTACAACAACTAAATTTAAGGTATTGGTACAAGATTATAAAAGTATATATACTACATGCATGCAGTATGAAAAAGTTGCAATATATTGTAATTAACATATTTTATTGTTAATCCGGGGCAATTGAAATGTCCAAACTGTTCAAACCCTCTTGTATCTCTCCCTCTTAATCTTCTCTTGTTTTCGTACATATTTTTACATCAATTTATCTTAATTGTACACTAAAATTATTTTTTGTGATACTAAAGGGTTTAATCAAATTGCTACTGTGATTTTGTTGTTTTGTTGAAAAAATCGGTGGAAGGAGCAGTCTAACAAATAAAGAGTTTACAAACAAAATATAGTACAACTCTACACAAAATGTAACAAGTCATCCACAACCATAGACGAAATGCTACAGTCCATACGAAACAACTTGAAAAACACACAAACAGACAAGTTCCCAATTTTGTTTTCTTCTTGGATTTTTGGTGAATCAACATGGATCTGTCTTCTTTGTTAATTCTTTAATTTTATATTCTTTTTTTGCCTAATTTTCTTTCGTCACTAAATCAGTCTTTTTTTATCGCAACACCAATGGCGGAACCAGGACCTGAGCTGAGGTGGGCTAGAGTGGATTAGGATGAACTAAGTATAAATTGACTCACAAAAATTTATATGTATATATATATATATATATATATATATATATATATATATATATATATATATATATATATATATATTTTTTTTGACCCAGGGCCATTATATATATATATATATATATATATATATATATATATATATATATATATATATATATATATATATATAATGGCCCTGGGCACTAATCAAAATAGTTGTTCCTGCTTTGCATATTTACATTTTGGGACATTCCAAGTGATGATTCAAATGGTTTATCATGATCTACAAACCAAGAAACTCCTATAAACAAATTTGTGTTTTGGAAAGATGTTCATTTTAGGACCAGTTGAATCATAGGTTAGTTCCCAATTATTATTATTTTTGTGTCTGCAGATTGTTATTGGAGTGCAGATCATAATAAATGATATAAGCCATCCACTGGGATGGTCTACGATGTTTTCGATGTGGAAACTCTACAATGGTTATGTTTAGGGGACATCTATCTGTGTGAACCTAGAATTCAATATATACTAAAATCTAGTTGCCTAATAATGTGAATTGGGTATTTTTTGGATTATGGGGTATGGGAGGTAGATGTGATATATGGATCTCAGCGAATTTCAGAACAAAACCATGGGAGAGGAACCTGGATCAGTACATAAACAGCAGAAGTTTTAGCTTAATTTTTTTCTTTTTTTGGCGTTGACTGCATGAATTCTCCTCTTTTTTAATTTTTTTTTAAAATTTAGGTCATGTAAGGGCCATTTCTTTATTAAGATCAATATAGAAACCGAGTTTCGGGACCTTCCCTGAAATTATAGATATAATTCTTGCAAATAAAATACCTGAATTTGAACTATACGTTTCCAATATCAACGGTGTTTAGCTACGTGCAGGAAAACCTACCATATGACATGCATCCCACATGTATCACACCTATAGAGTGAATGACTACATCTAGTAATATGAAAAACAGGTATTGTTGAGTTTGGACCAGACTATGTTGCAAGAATAAGTGTCTAGTCTAGAAAGCACGCTTCTGAGACTGTTGTCATGGCGGTGAGGAGTCATGTCAGACATGTATTGGACAGGACACTCCTAAAAACACTAGGACATTAAAATAGTGTGCTATGTCAATGTTGTGTGTCCATATATGTTGTGTCATAGTCATGTCCGTGCAACCAAGATAAGCATGAGAGGAGTCAGGTTTATCTTATGGTTAATAAACCAATAGTCCATTGATGTGAAACCAAATTAACATCAAACAGTATACAGTTATTTATAAAATCGTGTTGAAACTCTAACCTTTGAAACAAGTTTTAGGGATCTTAAGTCAAAACAATGAGAAACTGTGACCACTAAACTGCCATAGTAACAAACCCAACACTTAAAAAAGCGAGGCAGAAGTAAATTCTAAGACTTCCGTATTGAACCTTGATATTGCTCGTGACTAATGGCCTAAAGTGAAACCTAAGTAATTTGCAATCATTGTAGATTTATACATATATTTACTAAAATAAGTTCCAGAAATTTGGGATAAAGGCTTTGTTGTTGTTTGCTAAGAATAAGCCCTTTTTTTCTCGAGAAAATGGTTAGATACTTAATATGGTCTTCTCCAAATCAAGCATCCAACCAGATATCACTGCTACCAAAAATACATGGTTTCTTAATACAAAACTGATATTACCAATCCCCACTGTAAAGTGTAAACTGAAGGTTCCACATCCAAGCTGGACAATACAACTGTCTTAATTACATAACAAACATTAACACAACATAAGATGAAAAAGCTGCATAAACGACAGCTATCAGAAGCTTTCTTGTTGCTACACAATTCTTAACTTCCAGCTCCTCACTATTCCCACTTCCAGCAAATCACCTGCACCATCAGTCAGTCCAGCACCATCAACCTTAATGATTAATGTCCAATATCAAGTTGTTCCTTCCTGTATTGTGCATTTAATTTTGGTATCAGAATTGTTTCTGATGTTCAGTACAAAAAGTTATCATTCCATTTGTTTTATCCAAACAAAATCTCAAAATATAAAGAAGCGGTGGCTAATTCCTCACCCTGCCTATGTCGCTATATGATATTGAAGGTAAAAAGATGAACAAATACTCGTTGGCTGTAACATGAGTTTATTTGGGAGTGGATGATGTGTGCTTGCCGAGTTCACTTCTACAATTTGAGGCAAAAGGATAGTAACATATATTTGCCCCCTGGTTTTCTATTCTATTATAACGGCACCAGTATGATCTATAGAGTCATCCATATTGGTTTATTATTTACTCATGCTATATAGGTTTGTAAATGTTTAAATATGGTGTTTCTGTTATCTGAATTGTAAATGACTTGTGCACTTGGTTGTAGTTATGCAGAACTGTGATAATCATGAAACTCCTCATTTTGTTAATATGCTTGCTTATATCCCTGCTTGTTCTAATAGCTAGCTGTGTTAAAGAATTTTTATCCTGGACTGTAAGAGATCTTATTGCTAATTTTGTTTGATACTTCTGCAACAGGCTTCTGCTAGCAAGAACATGGCTAGAACTAACAAGCAAGCTACCCAGGCTTTCATTAAACGAACATTAGCACGATATCGGAAATTTGAGAAAACGAAAATTAGTTGCTTTAGAGAGCCAGTGTTCAGGGATATGTTCCTTTCTGTATCTTCTCACAATGATGATGCTAAAGACAGGGATCTGTCTTCAAGTGCTGCGGCTGCTCGGTTTGCTCCTTCCCGACCTTCAGATGCATCTTTTACAGGTAATTTTGTTAGAACACATTGCTATTAAACTCTCTGATGAATGAAGTATTTAGGACTGATTTGCTTGGACCCATAGCTTGCCTATAATCTTTTTACTAGTATGTAATGATGACGAAACAATCTTTATTCCACCTTTCTCAGTTCACCTTGAAATAGCTATTATTTTGTAATGTTCTGTTTTGCAGATCAAAACAACGGTTTAGTCTCACAACCAGCACAGTATCCTGATGTTATGAGATCCGGTAATCACTCGACAGATGAGATATGTACTGAGGGTCCATGGTCAACTAAATTGAAGAAAAAGGAATTATTGCTCGACGATGTTGTGGGTAGTGCTCTAAGAGCACCTTCTGGTCTCGGAAGTTCACTTGTAAATGGTACAAAAGGAAAGAGGAGTGACAGAGAGAGAGAAGGCAAAGGGCAAAACAGAGATGCTGTATCTAGAAATGGAACTCCTAAGATTAGTAGGTCGGCTGTTTCTAACTCCAAGGTCGATAAAAAGAGCAAATCGAAACCCAAGCAGAAGGCGACCCAACTATCTGCCTCCTTCAACGGCTTTATAGGTCAGGCTTCGCCTTCGGCTCCTAAATCACGTGAAACTGTTGGCGGAAGCGCCAGGAGGGCCGAATTGGACTTGCTTCCTAGTTATTCAGTGGCGCAAGATTTGTCAAATGATGCTGTGGCCATGGACTTAGGTAATCTGCAACTGCCGGATATAGATGTTAGTGATTTCGGTGCTCAAGGACAGGATATTGCTTCGTGGTTCGATATCGAAGAGGATGGACTTCAAGACCATGATTTATTGGGTCTTCAAATACCAATGGATGACCTTTCAGATGTTTTGTCGTGATGGTCTCTTAGTTGGTTCCCATGTATATTACTGTTATAGCTGGTTTTAACATCTGGCAATGAGTTCTGTAGAGTACTTCAATAGATTCTTTTAGGGGTTCTAAGAAAGTTTAGGGGAGCAGACCATTTTGATCACTAGGTAATTTGATCCCCTTGTGTACCATTTAGGTGACCTTGGTTGTAAATATCTTGCTCTTCACTCACTGGACTTCTATATCCTGAAATTGTACATACATTTATATCTTAATAAAAGAGAGTGTTTTATCAAGTGAAGAGAAATTGTTGAATATTTAGCTTTTTTTGTAATTTTTGACTGCCTGGGGCATTATTGCTCTTTGAATCCTTAGACTTTGCATTATTGCTCGACGATGTTGGACTTAGACTTTGGACTTGGACAACCTTTCAGATCCAACATGATCTGCAAGAGAACGAAGTCGCAAGTGACCCCCCGAACCAGGGTAGGATAACTCGAACCTCCAGGTTGGCCATGCTTATACATATAGTGGTCACTACTTGGACGTTCATACGGTCCAAATGGGCATTATCAACTCGTCGCACTCAATAGTATTCTCCAACTCGTCGCACTCCGTATTGTTCTTCATATAGGAAGAAAATCTTACCCAAGTCCATAAACCTATCCCTTTCCAATTAGGTAGAGGGGATTGCCATTCTAGCGATCCTCCCGCAAAACTCGGATTTTTCTCTTTGCATGATCTTCATGAGCATATTTACTCCATTATCATCCGTATGGACCTTATCTAACTTACCATCATTCGCCTTCAGCACATCTCGTTCCAATAAAATACCGAGTTGCTATATTCTTTGACATGATATGAAATGTAAAGTTTTAACTGAGGTAAATAGCGCTTTAACCATCACAAAGCAATGTGTATTATTTATATTTCAACTCCAACTCCTGCATGAACTTCTTCATCCACAATAGATCCTCTGTCACTGCAACGAATTCTACTTCTATCGTAGACAAAGAGATAAACTTTTACAACCATGACTGCCACGATACTGTCCCCATGCGATCATCATCATGTAGCTCAAAGTAGTTCTCCTGGTGTACAGTCTACATCCCTAGCCATATCAGTGTTGGTGTACCCGACTAACTTTGGCTCGTCACTCCCATATGAAAAACTTCAACTAGAAGTTGCATAGAGATATCGTATGATCCGTTTGACTGCATTTCGATGTATCCTTCCTGAATTTGAAAGATATCTGTTAACTGATCCTACCACATGTGCAATATCTGGTCTCATACATATCATAACATATATACATGAAGCTTCCCATTGCTGAAGCATAAATCATTATCTCTATATCTTCTTTTTTCTCCTCGGTTAACAAACTGATCGGGGCTAAGCTTGAAGTGAGATGCAAATAGGGTGCTCACATTTCTTGACCCGTTCAAGATTCTCGATGCACTTTTCCTACGACAACCATAGCATCTTGGACCGTCTATCCCGACTGATTTGCATTCCAAGATTCTCGCTGCATCCAAATCCTTTATAGAGTAGACTACGTCAAGTTGGCGCTTCAACTTTGCTATCAAGGTAGTATTTCGTTCCACCAGTATCATATCATACACATAGTGTCATGCCCCAGAACGAGAATACTGGAGAGCGGGGGAATGACTCAGCCAGCTACATATTACGGGTAGATGAATACCGTATAATACGATCAATGCTGTCTAACAAGACGAGGGGGTGCATACTACATGAAGGTCTCACTATGGTCACTTTACATCTATTGTCTCAATCATCCAAACAAGAAACAGAAATAGAGAACATGTAAGATAAAGCAGTAAGGCGTCCCAAACGCTTAGTCAAAATGTTCTTGAGATCTGGCTTTACAAAACACAGCCAGATGATGTAGCAAGGTATACACAACTGTTATCAGCTGCAGCCTGACTTTAGTTACAATTATGTAAAAGTAAGTACAAGACGGTCCGACTAACAAGTCGGTGCCAAACGGCAAGATAAAGTAAATAACAAAACGAACGGAGAGGTAAGGAACCCACTCGAGTCCTCCTGCGATCATTCCTCTAGTATTGACCATCTTGGAGGTGGAAATAAGCTGAGTCCCCGGGAACCGGCTCTAGATCTGGCCATGCAAAACCAGAGAGGTTAGACCTCTAATATCAAGTACCACAAGGAAGTACGACATGAGAATTTAAAACCAGTGATAAGAGTTAGGAATAAATAGATCTCTACTTGCTACTGGGGTTCACATAACATCACGACACTTCGAACCAACTTTCCAACCAAACAAGGACAGAAGTTGACCCGTCATGTCCTGACATTCTGATCCTCTCAGTTAGTTAACAGAGTAGATACAGTACACAAACAAATCAATTTAAACATCCATTCAACTACTACGGCTTGCTACTGTAAGTTCCAAGTTACCTTGGTTTTATGCAATAAGGATTCCTCAGTTCTTACTATGCGCAACAAGGCTAGTTTACCCAATCAATCAATTGCGCCAATCATGTATTTAGACGAGTCCCGGTAGGACACCCGTCGTTAATAAACAATGTACAATAAATAATATAAGCAGATACCGCTCCCTGCCCGTGTGGCAGATTTGCAATATCTGTGGGAACCAGCCGGCCTGTCGGGCACTTAATAGTCCCAAAGAGGGCTGCCATGTAAGAACTCGGGAATCCATTCTCTCCATGCAATCATTATTTTATTTAACTTAATAGCCTCTATGTTAAGTGAAATCCCATGCCGTGGGTCATGGTCATTTAGAATGAGTACCTTTGTACGGGGTACGATATGCGCAACTCTACAACGATACCCGTGCGGTTAGGTTGTAGATCTTACATAGCGTAATGCAACAATCAAAACTAACCACGGAATAATCATGCCTTGACCATAAAGTACACATGCTGCTTTTGTAGGAAAATAAATTAAAGCCTGCGCATGCCTGTATGCCAATATTCGGGATCGGTTAATCGATTGCAATAGCTCATAGTCCATATGAACGTGTCTCATTTATTCAATTCAATAAGACGACTAGCCAGTCTCTTAGTTCCAACTAGGAACGCATGATCAATTATTAGTAAAGTTAACAATCAATGTTAATTTGTAACAAGGCATTAAAGTCAAACTATTATTTAGTATGGTCGAGTATACAACTCTCAGGATTAAATTTCAGTCATACTGGGTATCCATAAACCAATCAAGACACAGGACACGTTCTACACAACCATATGTATTAAAAATATTAACATGCCAAGATTATCGAGTTCATGCAAAAAGGCGTAAGAATATAATAGGAGAATTATCATGCCAACATTAAATGAATAAATTATAGAGCAATAGAAGCACCAAGGTTAGATTACGCCAAGGTTGGTCTATGCTCAAGTTTTTACGCTAAGGCCAACAAGTTATGCCAAGCTTTACGTTGTGGCGAAATACGCGCGCAAAGAATGTACGCGTAAAAAGTAACATTACGTGTAACTTATACGCGTAAGGGTCAAAGTGTATACATGGATGAATACGCGTAAAGGAAGTATGCGTAAAAAGTAACGGAACAAATTGCGCGTAAAACTCGTTTTACGCCGAGCCAAGAAGCACGCGTAAAAAGAGCTACGCGTAAAAACAGGGTTACACGTAAAAAGATTGAGTTTACGCCTGAGACACTGCGCGCGTAAAACATCGCACGCGTAAAAAGTAACGCGCGTAAAAAGTAACATTTTTACGCCTGAATGAATACGCGTAAAAGGGGATACGCCAAGTTAAGTAGACTTTGCGTAAAAACATGTTCACGCTGACACGAGTGATCGTGGACGTAAAAAGCTGATGCTTCGCGAGCACGTATAACGTGAGCGTAAAAATTCAGCACTACGCGGGCACGTGAAAACGTGAGCGTAAACTCAATACTACGCTTGTACGTATAACGTGAGCGTAAAGTTCCTCCCGAACTCCAATTCCTATAGAACCTTCGTTCCAAGCCAGAAATGGGGTTTCCATGGTTCAGAATGGCGTATAACACCACCTCAACAAAACTGGAATGAACAAAACTTGTAAGTAAGGAAGTTAACAGATCAAAACCACTAAAATTCGAAAAAATAGTAACTCTAGATCTACTAAGAATAAGACTTCAAAATGAAAAATGCCAAGTTCTAAACTCTCTTAGGATCACGAAAGGGAGATAAATGAACCATAAAAATATGGGTTCGCATGTGAAGCAAGATGTACTTGCCTACGGTTTGGTAGGTGGGGAGAGTGATGAGGAAGAAGAAGAGTAATGGTGAAGGAGAGTAATGAAGAGAGAGAAAGGGTTTGGGGGCTTTAAATGAAAGGGTGTTGGGTTCGGTTCATGATGAACCACCATAAACCCGAAATAAACCAACCTAGGCCGAACCTAAGGCAAAGCTAAAGCAGAGAATAAAGGCAGAAAGTAAAATGCAGAAAATTAATTAGCACAAAATTTAAAGGAATTTAAATACAGAACAATACATGATAAATATTAAATAAATACATTCGAGCAGAACACGTATTAAAATACGTATTCTGAGAACAGGGAGTGACATCTCTACCCTCCTTAGAAAAATTCTGTCCTCGGAATTTCAAATCCAAGCAAGATAGAAATATCAGAGTCAAACTAATCTAAGTACAAGTAATTTAAGCAAGCAATTATTTTACAATATCAATAGCAAGTAATACATCTATGTTTAACAACCTACGATATCAAGTAATTTCTACTCATATGGCGACAAGCATGCGGAGTTAAGACAATCAAGGTATACAGAAAGAGATATACCTTGCGAGTCAAACAGGTACGGATACCGTGATCGGATATCATCCTCACGTTTCCACGTTGACTCCCCTAAAGAGTGATGACCCCAAGCAACCCGGACAAGGTTAATTGTTCGGTTCTTGAGTATCTTCTTCCTTCGGTCCAAGATAGACACCGGCTGTTTCTCATAGGACAGGTTGGTACCAACAACCAGTTCAGAGTGATCGAGGATAAGGCTTGGGTCCGATACATACCTACGCAACTGAGATACATGAAACACATCATGCACCTCTCGTAACGAAGGTGGAAGAGATAAACGATAAGCAACATCGCCTATCCTATCGAGAATAACAAATGGGCCTACGTATCGCGGACTCAACTTCTCGCGAACGCCAAATCTAATGACCCCACGGGTAGGTGAGATCCGCAAGAACACGTGGTCCCCAACAGAAAACTCTAGCGGCCTACGATGCTGGTCTGCCCAATGACGATGTCGATCTTGTGCAACTCTAAGTCGCTCCCTAATTTCCTTAACCACTTCAACTGTCTAAACAATCATTTCTGGGCCTAACATCTTCCTCTCCCCGATATCATCCCATGCTAGTGGCGACCTACACTTCTTACCATATAATGCTTCAAATGACGCCATCTGGATACTGGCTTGATAACTGTTGTTGTATGAGAATTTGACTAAGTGTAGGTGACTCTCCCAAGATCCTCCAAAATCTAGGGTGCAAGCTCGTAACATATCTTCTAAAGTCTGAATTGTTCTTTCTGATTGCCCGTCCGTCTGCGGATGGTAAGCCGTACTAAATCTTAACTTGGTACCCAGACTATGATGTAAGCTCTTCCAAAAATGTGATATAAAGCGGGTATCTCTGTCTGACACAATACTGACAGGGACTCCATGCTGCCGGACTATCTGCTGCATATACAACTCTGCCAATTTTTCTGTAGACTGCCTTATTCTGAAAGGAAGAAAGTGCGTCACCTTCGTAAGCCGATCTACTATCACCCAAATAGCATCTTTACCACTTGGCGATCTCGGTAAACCGGTCACAAAGTCCATTGTAATATGCTCCCACTTCCATTCTGGGATAGGAAGCGGTTGTAATAATTCAGCTGGCCTCTGGTGTTCTGCCTTCACTTGCTGACACATCAAGCAACGGGAAACGAATCTAGCTATCTCCCTCTTCATTCCGTTCCACCAGAAGTGTTGCTTGATATCTTGGTACATCTTGGTCCCTCCAGGGTATATAAAATACTAAGAACTGTGAGCTTCTGTCATAACCTCCTGTCTGATATCTCCACTAGGCACACATAGACGTGATCCAAACCTAAGTGTACCATCTTCATGGATTTGCATCTCCTTTCTGAGTCCTGACTCACATTCTGTCCTAAGCTTCTGAATCCTTGGGTCCTGTGCCTGAGCTACCTTGATCCTATCTACTAAGTCAGATTAAACTTGTAGACCTGCCAAAATTCCTACATCGCTAGGAAGTATAACTTCGATGCCCATCTCCTGAAGGTCTTCTAAGATATGCTTCTGTGTTGTCAACATAAATGCGCCGCCTCTCCTGTTAAGAGCATCTGCTATCACGTTAGCCTTGCCTGGATGATACTGAAGCTCCATGTCGTAATCCTTGATCAACTCCAACCATCTCCTCTGCCTCATGTTTAGTTCCTTCTGAGTAAAGATGTACTTCAGACTTTTATGGTCTGTGTACATGTCCACTCGATCACCATACAAGTAATGCCTCCATAGCTTCAAAGCAAATACTACTGCCGCCAACTCCAAGTCGTGAGTTGGATAATTCTTCTCGTGGTCTCGAAGTTGCCTAGATGCATACGCTATCACATTTCCATGTTGTATGAGGACACATCCAAGTCCTTTACCTGACGCATCATAATATACTGTAAAATCTCCGGGTCCAACTGGCAATGTAAGAATAGGCGCTGATATCAACTTCTGCTTCAAAATTCTCAAATAATGTCTGGCATTCTGCCGACCAGACGAACGGTACATCCTTTCGTGTCAAGCGGGTCATGGGTGCTGAAAGTCTCGCAAAGTCTGACACGAACCTTCTGTAATATCCTGCCAATCCCAAGAAACTCCACACATCAGCTACGGTCTTAGGTACTGGCCAAAACTCTACGGCTTCTACCTTCTTGGGATCTACTGCTACTCCAGCTCCTGATATGATATGACCCAAAAATGAAATATGATCCGTCCAGAACTCGCACTTGCTGAGCTTGGCATACAACTGGTTCTCTCTCAGAACCTGTAACACCTTTCTGAGGTGATCTTCATGCTCCTCTTCACTAGCAGAGTATACGAGAATGTCGTCGAGAAACACAACGACGAACTGATCTAAGTATGGCATAAAGATGCGGTTCATCAAATCCATAAATATTGCAGGAGCATTGGTCAAACCAAACGGCATTACCAAGAATTCATAATGCCCATACTTCGACCTGAATATTTTCTTGGAAATATCCTCCTTCCGAACCCTCACTTGATGATACCCTGAACGAAGATCTATCTTGAAGAAAACTCTAGCTCTGCTCAACTGATCAAACAGGTCGTCGATCCTGGGTAGTGGGTACTTGTTCTTTACTGTTGCCGTGTTAAGCTTCCTGTAGTCAATGCACAATCTGGATGACCCATCCTTCTTCCCCACAAGTACCACTGGTGCTGTCCATGGTGATATGCTAGCTTGGATGAACTTCTTCTCCTTCAATTCCTCTATGTGCTGATATACCTTGGCCTGCTCTGAATCTGCCATTCTGTAAACTTGATCTGATATCGGTTTAGTTCTAGGTGCCAATTCTATACTGAACTCAATATCTCTAACCGGTGGTAGGCCTGGAAGTTCTTCGAGAAATATGTCTAGAAACTCTTCAACTATCTTCGGAACCTGGACTTCTTCCATTGCCGTCACTACTCCCTACTCTTGTTGAGTTGCCACTGATCTGACTAAGGTGTAGGCCTTTAAAAATGACAGTCACGCTGAGTTGATCAGGACAGAGTCAAAAGTCACGCTCAGTTGATCAGGACAATATTTATAAATCACGCTGAGGAGACAGCTCACCATTTGTCAGAGAGTAATTATGACTGACAGCACAACAGTCGAAGAATGTCTCTTCGTATGCCACGTATGCACAGAATTCGAGAGATCACAGCCGTCTATTGCGTGATTTTCGAAATCTTCTTCAGCAAGACTCAACCTTCACCAAGTTGGCATACCAAAAGAGTTTCTTGTCATTTAATGCGACTGACAAAAGCAATCACTGTCAGAGATTTTGTGTCAGTCGAGGCACGCCAAATCAAGATAGCTGGCAGTTCTATCTCAAGTCTGCGTGTATATTGAGCTTTCCCTCAAATCTGCGTGGATTCTGAAGTTTTTCTTCCTCAAGTCTGCGTGGATTCTGAAGTTTTCTTCACCAAGTCTGCGTAGATTCTGAAGCTTCCTGCCCCAAGTTTGTGTGTATTTTGAAGCTTTCTACCCCGAGTCTGCGTGGATTTCGTCTTCAACAAGTCTGCGTAGATTTTATCAAATTGGAGTACGTGGCAGCCATGCCACTGATCTCTCGCCTGCGTGTCCTGTAACTTGCACACGACTCATGCATGATTGCCATGTGTCCAACAGTTACAGGCCACGTCCAGTAACTGCTCACAACCTTGCGTATGTTAAATCCTGCGTGATTTTCAACTAAGCACAGGCTGTAAAGACAGTTATCTTTTCAGTTATTATTTTTGACTCTATAAATAGAGTTCTTTTTCTCATTCATTGTCCAGATACATAGTTATCTACTGTCAAAATTTTGAGAGCTTTTCTTCTTCGCATAGTCCAAGGGATAAAGTGATCGTCTTCTAGATCAGATTCCTACAGTTGTAATTTTCCCAGATACACAATAAATAAAGGAATTTATTTATGGAAAACAAATTGGCGACTCTGCTGGAGAAAACCATCTCCTCTTCTGAGATGGCAACAACTCAATGCGACACTTCGTCAATCGGCTCGACGAAGAAGGTGATGACGATCCAATTCGATCAACTGGCCTATGAAGAAATGCAGCGGGCTAAGAGTGGTAAGCCTACTAAGCCTCCATTATCACTGCCAAGTCGAAGGGACACTCTGTCTATGTCCCTAAGAATCAGTTGGCAGCCAATGGTGAAGTCTCTGCCACAGTATCTACTCCTAACACTGGCAAGAACTCTACTGCAAGCACGCACACTCTTGTGCGCTCGAAGATGACAGCAATCAAAGATCACACTAACAGTACTGGCTCCTTAGCCAAATCTGTTCCAGTGTGTGTCTCCAAAATTAAAAGTCACGCTGACAGTACTGGCTCCTTAGCCAAATCTGTTCCAGCGTGCAATTTCAACCCCAAAAGTCACGCTGACAGCACTGGTTCCTTAGCCAAGTCTGTTCCAGTGTGTAATTCTAAAATCAACAATCACGCTAACAATACTGGCTCCTTAGCCAAATCTGTTCCAGCGTGTATTTCCAAAGTCAAAAGTCACGCCAACAGCACTGGTTCTTTAACCAAGCCTGTTTCAGCGTGTATTTCATCTAAGAAGAATAGCTCTTTAGCTATCTCTTCTTCTTTGCCAAGTTCTACTAGAACTGGGGGTGGTCTTCCACATAAAGTCCCTTCGAAAAGAGATAACTCTTTAGTTGTTTCTTCTGTTCCTGTAGTTTTTACTTCAGGAACAGCTTTGACTGACAATTTTGTTAGTCAAAGAAAAGGAGATGGTCTTTTGACTACTTTTCCTTCTGGACATTCTATGTCTCAAAACTTGAATGAGTCTAAGAAGAAACATTCCTTAATGTCTTCTTCTATGACTTCTTCGAATTGGGCACAAAATTTGTCTAGAAAAGGTCTGTTACCAACTCCTAATCAAGGGGGTGGTTCAACTTTTCCTTCTCTGCAAATATCCAGATCAATGGAAGGAAAACTCCATGTTTCCAAAACTAATGTGTTACCTCCAACTGATCTAAAAACAAAAATTAACACTTCTGATGTTAAGAAACCATACCAGTTGGAAACAAGGATAAGAGATCCAGATGCAGAGTATGCAAGAAACTATGTGGCTCATATTAATCATTCTCTATATAATCGAGAGCCATCAAGACCCAAGAATAGGAAATATACTCCTCAATCTTCACAAACAGATTTACGAGAATATCTTCAACAGAAGAGAAGGAGTAATTTTGTGACAAAGGACCATGCTGAATGTGACTTCTATCCAAGAGTCATAATTCAATGCAGATGTCAATCAATGGCTCAGGACTATGTTGATCATGAATGTGATTTCCAGCCGAGAGTCACAATGCAATGCAGATGTCAAACAAAACGACAATCTGTCTTCAATCGGATTCAGTGTGAACCAATGCCTGATGAAGATGAGCCTTTGTTTGCTTCTGTCAACATGACCTCTCGGGATGCTGGGGGTAGAGTTGATAGTCCAGATGGAGTATATAGAAATACCAGAGCAAGAGTCCTGGCTTCTAGTCAAAGAAATTTGATCTCTGAAGATGATTCTGAATTCCTTGGAGAATCTAACTTCCCACCTCTTCCTACTGGGGGTAGTTCTCCTATAATTGACTTTGATGCACAAAGCAATGATTCAGAACAAACAACATCTACCAGTTCATCAATAATCCCTCGTACAGTCACAACTTATATGGTTGATGGGAATACTGATGAACCTTCTTCTTCCTTGACTCCTCAAGATCAAAGAATTACTTCTTTGGAACAGCAAATGAAGTCCATGGTTGATACTATAAATCAATGTATGAACTCATGACAGCTCAGTTGCAAAATCGACAGACTGTACCAGATGCCATACCAACTGACACTGATATGAGTCCAGTACAAGTTCCTCCAGCAGTACAATCCAATACTCCTGGACCAGCTCAACCAAACCCTAGTCTCTCTGGAGCTGGGGGTAGTGCTTATAATGTTGTTCCTCCTCCCAACTATTCTCTACAAGTTACAACTCCACAATCTTCCGGAGTTGTTAATGAAGAATTGAGGAATCTCAAAACTCAATTCGAGGCATTCAAACAGAAGGATGGTTTACAAAGGTTAGGCATCAAACAACCTTATCCGATAGAATGGAAGCAAGTATCGTATCCTCCTAAATACAAGCCTCCTACTATCTTATTCTATGATGGAACCACTTCTCCAAGTCAGTTTATTAATCACTTTGAAGTGATGACTGATCAGCTGCAACCAAGCGACGCCCTCCTTACTCGGGTGTTTATTGGATGTCTCAAGGGAACAGCTTATGAATGGTATAGAAGTCTCCCATATGGGAGCATTACCTCATTTGCCGGTTTCAAACAGATGTTTCTTGAACGGTTCTATGAAGGGCTCAATGACATGACTATGTCTGCTCTTATTAGAATCAAGCAGAAAAATAATAAAACTACAGAAGAGTACATTGAACGGTTTCGAAGAGAAGCTCTGAAGATGCCTCTTGGAACTCCTGATGCTGTCACCATCGACACATACAAATCAAACTTGTTGCCAATCATCAGCATGTGGACAGGATCCACCCAATTCCAAGACTGGCCTTCTTTCATAGTTAGTGCCAAGGCCGCAGAAATTAGTGCTGAAACCTTCAAAGGTTTAGGAGTGCAGATGACTCCTAAAGAAACAGGTCAAGGTACTAACAATAAAAACAATGCTCGCAAGGGAAAAGAAAGAAAAATGCCTGTTCGTATTCCTCCTCTGAAATATGGAAGGACGAAATGCGGATTGGGCTATATAGCTCCTACTCCTTTTATCAATATTATCCATGAAGATCCCGAGTCTGACGAAGATAAGAGATCTGATTCTTCTAGTACCACTTCTTGGGGTTCCGATACGAGTATCGGCGATTTCTACTGCAACATTCTGTCTTCCAACATGGTTTCCATTGACCATTCTGAAGAAAGTGATGAAGACGAAGAAGAGTTTAAATCTCACCTGAATCAGAACAATGGGCCCAAAGATTAGATAATCAATGGGAGTTCCGTTTCGAGCAAAAAGAACCTCCGACTGAAGACAAACTTGTTCAAATAGATGTTGGTGAAGAGGGATCTTCCAAACCAATATTCATCAGTAAAAGTCTTTCTGAAACTGATAAGCAAGACATGATCAAACTCATTCGTGACGACATCGATGTCTTCGCTTGGAGTTATGAAGATATGCCAGGACTTGATCCACAAATTGCAACTCACAAGCTCAATATCTTGCCGAATGCTAAACCGGTCAAACAACAACAACGACGATTTCGTCCAGACATTATGGATGCAATTGAAGCTGAAGTCAATAAACTCATGACCTCCGGGTTTATTAGAGAGGAACAACATCCCGATTGGGTGGCTAACATAGTTTCTGTCCTTAAAAAGACTGGCAAGATCAGAGTATGCATAGACTTCCGCGATCTCAAAGCGGCATGTCCTAAAGACGAATTTCCTCTACCAATCACTGATGTCATGATCGATAATACCTGTAGATTTGAACGGATGTCATTCATGGACGGGTATTCTGGATACAATCAGATTAAAATATTTCCAGATGACGAGAAGCACACTTCTTTCAGAACGCCGATCGGTACATACTGTTATACAGTTATGCCGTTTGGTCTCAAGAATGCAGGAGCAACTTATCAACGAGCTATGAGCACTATATTCCGTGAACATTTGCGAAAAACAGTCGAATGCTATATTGATGATATTACAGTCAAAAGTCAACAAAAGGAGGATCATATCCAAGATTTGAAGACTATATTTGATCTAATACGTAAGCATCAATTAAAGATGAACCCTACTAAGTCCTTCTTAGGCGTCTCTAGTGGTAAATTTCTCGGCTTCGTCATTACCTCTAAAGGTATACACGTGGATCCCGAGAAGATCAAAGCCATCCAAGAGATGCGTCCTCCACGTACCTTAAAAGAGCTACGAGGATTTCAAGGAAGGATCGCTTATATCAGGAGATTCATCTCTAATTTATCAGGACGCTGCAGACCATTCAACAAACTTATGAAGAAATATGTTTCTTTTGTCTGGAATGATGAATGTCAGAAAGCATTCGATGATATAAAACAATATCTGATGAGCCCTCCAGTATTGGTACCTCCCGTTTCAGAAATTCTATTTCTCCTATATACTCGAGCAATGAGTCATTCATTGGGTGCATTACTCGCTCAAA
Organism: Iris pallida; assembly: GCA_029216955.1. Classification (NCBI taxonomy): domain Eukaryota; kingdom Viridiplantae; phylum Streptophyta; class Magnoliopsida; order Asparagales; family Iridaceae; genus Iris; species Iris pallida. The sequence continues at coordinate 5,225,151 of JANAVB010040218.1, read as the reverse complement.
AGAATCAAAATGGTCATGAACAAGCCATCTACTATCTCAGTCGTACTATGACCGGAGCTGAACCTCGATATTCACCGGTCGAAAAAGAATGTCTAGCCTTGATGTTCGCTGTTCAAAAGACACGACATTATATCATTGGCCAAACTATTCATGTCATCTCCAGGATCAATCTTATACGGATCATGATAAAGAAACCCAGTGTTTTGAATTCTCGATTAGCTAACTGGGGAATCCTACTTACTCAATATGACATACATTATACTCCTCAGAAGTCAGTCAAAGGACAAGCTTTAGCTGATTTTCTGGCTGCTCATTCAATTCCAGAAGATTCAAAACTCTATGACGAAATTCCAGATGAAGTCCTAGATTTAAACCAAATTGCTGAAGAAGATCCTACTTGGCGTCTATTCTTTGATGGAGCTTCAAGAATAGGTCATAATGGTGATATTGTCGCTGGAGTTGGAATCGTTCTTGTATCGCCAGAAGGTCTTACTATCCAAAGAGCTTATTCTCTCGATCAGCCGTGTTCAAACAATGTAGCTGAGTACAATGCATTACTCATTGGTCTTCAACTCGCTAAACATCTAAATATTCAACATTTGGAGGCGTACGGAGATTCTAAACTCATTGTCAATCAGATAAGGGGTACTTATGAAGTCCGCCATCAAGATCTGGTTCCTTATCATAGATCAGCTATATCTATGGCTTCTTCGTTTGAAGAATTCTTCATTGAATATGTTAGGCGAGCATGTAACACAGAAGCTGACGCTCTTGCTAATCTTGCGGCGGTGTTAGCTATCCCGATTAGACGACAACAAATGATTGTTGTTCGCAATCGAGAGCTATTTCATCTCGAAAACAATCTGACTATAGGACTTCCAGTTGACATTGAAGAATCAACATCACATGATGTCAATACAACAAGAGGATTTGGATTTAGTCGTAAATCTTTATCATCTTCATCTGATTCCAGCATGGAATTCATCTTCAGTAACTCGGCCGAGAATCAAAATACAGATACGGATTGGAGACTTCCTTTCTTAGATTTCGTATTGTATGATATTCTTCCAGATGATCCGAGTGAGGCAGCACCTATCAGACGACGATAACTCAGATTCTATTACAATCATACTACAAAAACCTTATATCGTCGAGCTTATGATGGTTTACTTCTTCGATGTGTTGCCGGTGACGAGGCTCAACAAATTATTCGCGAAGCACATGATGGAATTTGTGGAGCACATCAGCCTGGACCAAAACTTCAAGACCGTATTCGATGTATGGGTTATTATTGACCCACTATGGTATCAGACGCCATCGAATATGCAAAGAAGTGTAAAGCTTGTCAAATCCATGCAGATTTTATTCATCAACCTTCGAATTTCTACATCCGACGATAGCATCATGGCCCTTCGAAGCTTGGGGCATGGACATTATTGGTCCGATCAATCCGCCGTCATCAAAAGGTCATCGGTTTATTCTCGCAATAACCGATTACTTCTCCAAATGGGCCGAAGCCATTCCTTTGTCTGAAGTTAAGACATCCAATGTCATTAGCTTTATTAAGCACCACGTCATCTACAGATTTGGTGTTCCTCGACGCATTATTTATGATAATGGACCACAATTCGTCAGCCAGAAATTTACTCGGTTCTGTGACGATCACCGGATCAACAATGTGGCTTCTACCACATATAATCCGACAGCTAACGGATTAGCAGAAGCTTTCAACAAGACCATCATCAAACTCCTAAAGAAGTTTGTCTCTACTAACAAACGTAATTGGAGTGAGAAGCTCGGTGAATGTTTGTGGGCTTATCGTACTACAGTTCGTAATGCTACTAAATGTACACCCTTCTCTCTGGTGTATGGTTGCGAAGCTGTTCTTCCATTAGAGATTCAAATTCCTTCTTTAAGGATTGCAATCGCTAATGAACTCACTGCAGAAAATAATGATCGTCTTCGACTTCAAGAATTAGAAGCTCTGGATGAAAAGCGATTATCTGCTCAAGAGAATATTGAATTCTATCAAGCTAGAATCTCAAGAGCTTTTAATAAGAAAGTCAGAGTTCGATCGTATCAAAAAGGAGAACTTGTTCTAACAGTCAGACGTCCTATGACTATGACTCATATGAGCAAGGGACAAATTTGACGCAAAGTGGGAAGGACCCTATATTGTGAGCAAAGTTTTCTCAAATGGAGCTTATCAACTCTCAGAATTGGATGGTCGAAAAGTTTTAATGCCTATTAATGGCAAATTCCTTAAGAAGTACTATGTATAAATGTAAATGCTTGTAATCATCAGATAGTTTCATGTTTAGAAATAAAATTTTTATTTTATTTTTATCATGAATGATGATACATGATATTAAAGAAGATCACTATCATCCTTTTCTACATTTGGACGTGGGCCACTGCCGTCCTTCTCGAAGATGCGATCAGCAAAAGAATTGAGAACCTCTTTGCTGGAACCCACGAGGAGCTTACAAGTAGCCATTCTCATGGCTTCTTCTTCTTCAGTCTTTCCTGGTTCGAGCAGGAAGTCCAGAATATCCCTTGGTGGCTTGGGTACAGACGAACCTTCGCCTGCTACCGCTTTCTTCAATTGAATTGGATCAGCAGGACATTCTCTAATGCCTTTCTGAATCTTCATGGCAATTCCAGCTTTCTTGGATGCTTCTTCAGACGACATTCTTATGTTTGAAAGAAGAAGTGTTCGTTCTGGTCAGATTTCTGCTATATTTATAGGCAGAAATTCTATAAATAATGAAACGTCACGTTCATCCGACGGTTCATCCATTCATTAATCACGTTCATCCGACAGTTCATCCATTCATTTCTCACATTCATCCGACGATTCACAAATTCATTAATACTTGACGGTTCATTCGTTCATTTATTACGTTCGTCCGTTCATGATCTTCTATCAATTTATTAAGTGGGGATTCGTTATTTATCATGTTTTCATAACCTCTGAATCAATTCCGAATCTATCTACTCATTTGTCATTTTTGACCTCTGCATAGAAATCAATCTATTTTCTTTTGAGTTCATACATATTATCACATCCATAATACCTCTGATAATATCATATACTCTAAAACAGAAAAGAAGATTTTATTATCTATCATGTCCACAATTCATCCACAAATACAAATTATTGAGCATAGAAGAATTATCATTTCCATTCCCATTTCACCATAAAAAGTCTATTACATTTTCTTAGACTTTCTTACAAATCATAATGGAAATCTATTACAAATCTTGGATTTTCATTCCACACCACAACAATAACCTAAAAGAGATCTATCTTCTTCTTTGGATCTTCTCCGTCGGACCTTCTCTGTCAGGTTCGTTGTTGGTGGCAGTTCCTAACCGCACAGAATCCCAACAGTCCCAATCATTTAGGAATAAATATCTCTTTAAAGTCATCTCAGCGTGACTGATTTCATTTTATCATCTTATTTTCAAAGTATTTCGAAAATTTTGAAGTCTTTTCAATTCTTCGAAAACTTTAAGGGGGTCTTGTAGGCCTTTAAAAATGACAGTCACGCTGAGTTGATCAGGACAGAGTCAAAAGTCACGCTCAGTTGATCAGGACAATATTTACAAATCACGCTGAGGAGACAGCTCATCATTTGTCAGAGAGTAATTATGACTGACAGCACAACAGTCGAAGAATGTCTCTTCGTATGTCACGTATGCACAGAATTCGAGAGATCACAGCCGTCTATTGCATGATTTTCGAAATCTTCTTCAGCAAGACTCAACCTTCACCAAGTTGGCAGTACCAAAAGAGTTTCTTGTCATTTAATACGACTGACAAAAACAATCACTGTCAGAGATTTTGTGTCAGTCGAGGCACGCCAAATCAAGATAGCTGGCAGTTCTATCTCAAGTCTGCGTGTATTTTGAGCTTTCCCTCAAATCTGCGTGGATTCTGAAGTTTTTCTTCCTCAAGTCTGCGTGGATTCTGAAGCTTTCTTCACCAAGTCTGCGTAGATTCTGAAGCTTCCTGCCCCAAGTTTGCAGTGGATTTTGAAGCTTTCTACCCCGAGTCTGCGTGGATTTCGTCTTCAACAAGTCTGCGTGGATTTCATCAAATTGGAGTACGTGGCAGCCATGCCACTGATCTCTCGCCTGCGTGTCCTGTAACTTGCACACGACTCATGTATGATTGCCATGTGTCCAACAGTTACAGGCCACGTCCAGTAACTGCTCACAACCTTGCGTATGTTAAATCCTGCGTGATTTTCAACTAAGCACAGGCTGTGAAGACAGTTATCTTTTCAGTTATTATTTTTGACTCTATAAATAGAGTTCTTTTTCTCATTCATTGTACAGATACATAGTTATCTACTGTCAAAATTTTGAGAGCTTTTCTTCTTAGCATAGTCCAAGGGATAAAGTGATCGTCTTCTAGATCAGATTCCTACAGTTGTAATTTTCCCAGATACACAATAAATAAAGGAATTTATTTATGGAAAACATAAGGTGAACCTCTTCATGCCTGGAATATCAAAAGATACACTCCCTCTACGACAATCTATTGTCGCATGACTGTCTTTCAGCCAGTCCATGCCTAAGATAACGTCGAAATTTCCAACAGGAAATTCTATCAACCTGGCGGGCAAGGAATGCCCGCAAACTACAACGCTACACGCTAGAATAACTCTACTAACTCCAACTGAGCCCATTACCAGTGAGTATATTCAACCTCCCTGGTATTGCCTCGAACTCCATTCCTAGCCGTGTCGCGAATTGTGTAGATATAAATGAGTGTGATGCTCCCGAATCAAACAATGCTACTACGGGATATGAGGCAACGAGAATGTTACCTGCCACAACATCTCCCGATGCCAACTGCCTCTTTAAGGACAGAGTGAATGCCTTCCCTCGACCTCCTTGCTGGTTTCCATGCTACGGTCTAGCCTGGTGCTGCTGCTGGCCCCTGCCTTGGTGATGCTGGGGTGGTCTATGCTGGTGTTGCTGCATCGGCGGTCCCTGCTGCCGAAACATCTGAGCCTGGGTCAGGAACGGGCGTTGTGCCAAAGGTTTCACTGCCACCGCTGGTCCTCGATACTGGCCTGCCCCTGGTGCTAGCTGAGCATGAAATTGTTGCACTGGTCCTCCTGACCTCGAATTTATGGGACAGGTGGTAACCCGATGATCTAGATTTCCACATATCAAACACTGCCCGTTCAATGTCCGACACACATCTCTAGTGTGTCCTACCTTCCCACAATAAGTACAGCCCACTGGGGATTGCTGGTTCTTCCTCTGTTGTTGTTGCTGCTGCCTTGGCGGTGGTGCTGGCCCTCGCATTGCCATATCGTGGATGCGAATTCCAGGAGATGGTGTTGTTGTTTTGGGTGCTACTCCCCCTCCTCCTTCAATCTGACTGTGAGATCTCTTCTGGCCTCTAGTCCTTGCCGTGATCCTCTGGAATGGTGATCTCATGCCTTCGGGTTGCCGTCAATACCTCATCGAAAGTCTGGTAGTTATTCTCCTCTATCAATTGTAAGAGCTCAAGATGAAACCCTTGCTGGAACCTCATAGCCCTCTGGCTCTCTATTGCTACCATTTTCGGGGCGAACCTACTCAGTCCGCAGAACTCCGCTGCATAAGCATCTACCGTCTTGCCAGCCTGCCTGAGGTTGATAAATTTCTGTTGTAGCTCAAACTGCGCCACAACCCCATAGTACTTCGCTTGAATCTTGTAGTAAAATTGTCCCAAGCAACAGGACGTCTGATGCCCACTTCCTCTGATTTCCACCAATCACGTGCGAGATCCTGAAGTAACAACTTCACCTGATCCACACGTTCTTCTGCCGGTACTTTAGCTGCTGCCAGAATAGCCTCAATATCCTTAAGCCACGCATCTGCTGAGATGGCATCTT
>JANAVB010040218.1:5055875-5124297 GCA_029216955.1 Iris pallida | reverse complement strand
GAAGAAGAAGAACAATGACTGAATCACCAAACAAACGGAGGAAAATGTCGAATGGACCAAATAACACGGTCTGACTGAATTGCTTTTGCTACGAATATGAAGTAACTTGCTTTGTGTAGTCTTGCATAACCGGTCAGCCTGAACCCAGTTTGATCAGACCAAACTCTGCCTGGTTTTCTAGTTGGGCATGGGATTAAGGGGTTTTATTTTGCTTGGTGTTGGTCTAAGAGGGAAGTTTTACGGTTCGAGTCTTTGTTTATGGGGATAGCTAGATGAGCTGGGTCTATTTAAGATGAATCTAAATCAAGTGGAACTAGGTTATCGTGTCCAGCTTAAGTTTTTTTTTTTTTTTAATTTGATTTGTTTGGGATTTTGACCTCAACATCTTTAGGAATTGGTAGGTTTAGTATTTGACTATGGATATGGACGCAAAAAGATCAATTAGGATTGCTTTTGATTAATCAAGAAAAGGATGGAGAATCTTCTTTATCCTTCTTACTCGGCCTCTAGATCATCTGCATTCCTTGCCACTTGAACCTTACTCATGATTGTAATGTTGTTAGTTCTGTTTTTCATACTTACCATGTCTCTGCTGGCTGTATTTCTTAGAGTATGAACAAAGTTATCTCTATAGTAAATATTTAGCCCGACTCAAGTAGTGTGCTTGTAAGGAACTTCTACTATATTATTTATAATTTTTCTTCCAAATGATAGAAAATGATTGCACATATAAATGTTTCAAAATTCATTTTTAATAGACTATCTGCTTGTGTATGTGCCAGTTTAATTTGTGCTTGTGTATGTGCCAGTTTTGTGTCCTTGTAGTCACATGCATATTCCAGTAATGGCCGATTGGCTGTTAGTCTTTGTCAGGCCCTTATGCTTGGGTTCAGTATGTGCCTAGAGAACCAATTCCCAAATGCCGACCCAACAAAGGAAGTGTGCATTCATATTGGTGCATTTCCTGGCCATTGCTACAGTTTAACAATTTGATATTGTTCTATCTTCCCATGTTTTCTTATGAAATGCCATCAACAATTTATTTTTGTCAGTTGCTGACTATTGTGTGATATTTGAAGAAACTGTTGGCTAGCCATATACATTCGCAAGGCAATGTTGCAAAATGTTTGAAATGGTCCACCTTGAGTAAATCCTTACTTTGGTACTTTCTATGATGTTCGTGCTCCTTTTTTTCTCCTTTCATCTCATCTTGGATGCTTGATTTTGCTCTGTTATTATGTATTCTTGCTTTTCTGCGTAGTTATTTCATGTGATTATAGTGACATCCATGTCCAAATTCTGTCTTCTTTCAATTTTTACCAGCAAAATGAAAGTAATAGCTGCCATCATGTCTGTTCTTTTGACTAATTATGACGGGTAATTGTGTATTAACCGTTTGAGAAGAAGAAACGAAAAGCTCAATATAACTCAATACTTTCCTTCCATGTACTACATACTTAGAACATCAATCAATATGATCTATAAGTTAAAAGTTTAACATTCTAGTCCAACAGTCTTAAACAAGACATTCGTGATCAACATTTATTCCAAAAATTACTTGTACAATATTTCAAAAATCAGGAAAAATAATTCAGAAATATATATTAATGAGATCTCAAATCACATAGCATATATTACATAAGGATTACAATAACGGCTTTCAATTCTTACTACACATAAGACCCATTCTTTCAACATGTTCATAAAAGGTCTTCGGTTGTAGTCCTTTAGTAAGGGGATCTGCTATCATAGTTTTGTATTCAAATGTTCTATGGACACTCGTTGTTTCTGAACTTCTTCTTTAACAGATAAATATTTTAAGTCCATGTGTTTGGCAACCTTAGAATATTTATCGTTCTTAGAAAAGAAGACTGCCGGCTTGGTAATCGTGTCGACGATCCAAGTCCTGACATAAATTTACGCAGCCATGAAGCTTGAATTGTGGCTTCAAAAGCATGCCACAAATTCTGCTTCCATAGTAGACGAAGCTATGATGCTCTGCTTCGCACTCTTCCATGAGATTGCTCCTCCTGCCAATAGGAACAAATAGCAAAAAGTTGATTTTTTGATATCAATGCATCTAGCAAAATCCGAATCTGGTAACCGATGACTTCAAGGTGGTCAGATCTTCTATATGTGAGCATGTAGTCCTTTGTCCCTTGTAGATATATGAGGACTTTTTTTGCAGCTTTTCAATGTTCAATTCTAGGATTGCTTTGGTATCTGCCTAGCATACCAACTGCAAAGCTCATATCTGATCTTGTACAAGTTTGAGCATACATAAGACTACCAACTAGAGATGCATAAGAGAATTTCTCCATTTGCTGGTGTTCCAATTCATTTTTAGGACATTGCATAAGGCTTAATTTATCCCCCTTCTGAATTGGTATTACACCAGCTTTACAAGTACTCATTCCATATCTTTGAAGAACTCTATTGATGTATTCTTTTTGAGAGAGGCCCAACAATCCTTGTGGTCGATCTCAGAATATTTCTATTCCTATCACATAAGATGCATCGTCCATATCTTTCATTTCAAAGTTCTTATAAAGATATTTTTTGGTTTCGTGCAACAAACTAAGATCACTACTTGCCAACAATATATCATCAACATACAAAACAAAAAATATGAACTTACTCCCACTGATCTTCAGGTATATACATCGGTCAACGATGTTTTCTTTAAAACCAAAAGATGTAATGATATTGTTAAACTTACGATACCATTGTCGTGAAGCTTTCTTAAGTCCATAAATTGATTTATTTAATTTACAGACCATATGTTCCTTGCCCTCAACCAGAAAACCTTCTGGTTGTTCCATATAAACTTTCTCTTCTAAATTTCCATTTAGAAATGCAGTTTTCACGTCCATTTGGTGCAACTCTAGATCATAATGATCAACCAATGCCAAGAGAATTCTAAGGGAATCCTTCTTTGATACAGGAGACCGAGAGAAGGTTTCCTTGTAATCAATACCATCCTTTTGAGTATAACCTTTGGCTACTAATCTGGCTTTATGTCGTTCAATATTGCCATTTGAGTCACGTTTGGTCTTAAAGGCCCATTTGCAACCAACTCTTTTAGAATTTTCAGGCAATTCTACTAAATCTCAGACTTTATTATGTGCCATTGATTCCAACTCTTCTTTCATGGCATTAATCCATTTACTAGAATTGGTACATTTTATAGCTTGTGAAAATGTTATTGGATCTTTTTTCATTTCTATATCATAATCGAATTCTTGTAGGTAAACCACAAAGTCATCCGAGATGACTGATTTTCTTTATCTTTGAGACCTTAATTCTATCTGTTGTGGATGTTCTACTTCAGCTTCATGTGTGACAACTTGTTCATTATTAACAATAACCTCTTCATGATTTATTTCAACCTCGTTATGGTCATTATTAATATTATTTTGTGGTGCAATATCATTAATGTGTTGTCCTTGGTTATTATTTGGTACAATATCCGTAAGAACAACAACTTGTTGAGAAATTGAAGGCTGTACCATTGGTACTTGTACCCTAACTTTTTTAAGAACTACTTTCGAGGTTCATTGCTCCTACTAGTTTCGCCACTCTCTAGGAATCTTGTATTACCGGATTCTACGATTCTCGTACTATGGTTTTGACAATAAAACCTACACCCTTTGGATTTTTCTGGATAACCTATAAAGTTACCACTAACCATTCTAAAATTCAATTTTTTTATGTGGATTATATATTCTTCTCTCTATTGCACACCCCCAGACATGCAAATGTTTTAAACTGGGCCTTCTTCCGGTCCACAGTTCAAAAGGTGTCTTTGGAACTGCCTAATTAGGAACTCGGTTTAGAATGTAGACAACAGTTTTAAGTGCATGCATCCACAATGATATGGGTAAGGTTGAATTGCTTAACATACTTCTAACCATGGCCTGAAAATGACCAAGTTTTTTGCAGAAATTACAATTCTCATTCTTCTGTTTCTTTCCCTTGTTGCCATTACTGGTGCCATCTTTCTGGAAATCTTTGTGTTTATTTTCCTTTCCACGCTCCTTTCCATTAATCTTACTTGCTTCTTGAGTAGTAAGAATGGACTGTATTGATACCTTGTTGTTTGAGTCTCGCTTCCTCTTGCACAATCATACTTACCAATTCATTTATGTTTCACTTATCCTTAACAATGTTGTAATGAACATGAAATGACCCATATTCAGGAGGTAAGGAGTTAAAAATGAATTGCACTAGAAAAGTATCATCTACATCCATCCCAAGATTTTTGAGTTTAACTGCTATGTTCGTCATTTCGAGGATATGGTCATGCATAGATCCGCTTCCATCAAATTTCATGGTGGTAAGCTTGCTCATAAGTGTTCCAGCAAGTGACTTATCAGCAGTTCTAAAACGATCCTTAATGATTTTGAGATATTTCTTTGCAATATCAGTTTTGGGTAAGGTAGTCTTAATGTTGTTTGCTACTATCATTCGCATGAACATAATGCCGAGTCTGTTCGACTTTTCCCAAGCTTTATGGAGAGCCTTTTGAGTTTCAGTACTGGTTCCAGTGAGATCAGGAGGCTTATCAATCTGGAGTGCAAGATCGAGGTCAAGCACACCTAGGTTGAATTGGACTTGTTCAGACAAATCAGAAAAATTTATTCCTGTAAGCATTGGAACAGATGAAGTCAGCGAATGAAGTGAAAAGGACGATGGTATTGCAATATTATAACACATCCTTGTTAGTGCTTTGAATTTAACATAAAACAATTAAAGTATTTTCATGCATCACCTTTGGGCAGAAAATATGAAATACTACATTCTCATAATGATGCTTTTAGTTTCTACACTAATTGATCAAATTACATTGTATATTTGAGTATACATGTTATCTTTGGATATTCAATGCACACACAAATAAAATACAAGTAATTTATTCTTTTCTTATTTATCAATTGCTAAAAATTATTCACCTTTGGGTAATATTATATATCTAGTGATCAATAAAAACTTTTAAGTACCCACAATAAAAAAAAATAATCTAGGCATAAAGCATCTACGAAACGGGTATAAACATAATGTTATTGGACCACTTTGGTGATAACGCAATAACAATTTTTTTTCAATATAAACATAATATATAATTTTGCAATATAAAAAAAATTGATATATGCATAATTATTAAAAACAGAATTGTTGCATTGACTGTCTGTGCATGAATTATGGATCACAAGGATTGGACCATTTAAATGTGTTGCATTCATTGTAACTTTAATTGATATTTACACGTTATTGGAATTTACATTAACTTGAATTGTTGCTTTCTTTGGGAGTCATCAATAAAACAATGGTTGCGGCTATCCGCACCCCATGATCTACTGAGCACACCCCATAAAAAAAAATCGAAATTCCTATCCTACCCTCCCCCTCCCCCTCCCCCTCTCCCTCTCCCCCGACTCCCCCCTTCTCCTCCTCCACCCCCCCCCCCCCCCCACCCCCCACCCCTCCTCCTCCTCTTCCTCCTCCTCCACCTCCACCTCCTCCTCCTCTTCCTCCTCCTGGGTCGGAGGTTGGGGTCGGAGGGTCGGAGGAGGAGGAGGGGTCGGGGTCGGGAGGGGAGCGGGGGGAGGAGAGGGGAGAAGGGGGAGGGTAGGATAGGAATTTCTATTTTTTTTTGTGGGGTGTGCTTAGTAGGTCATGGGGTGTGGATAGCCGCACCCTAAAACAATAACGTGTTGCATTCACTATCAGTCCTCATTCATAACTACGGGACAAACAATATGAATAAGTAGAACTTATTTTGGATAGGACTTTCTCCAGGACGTACATGTATGTAAGGAAAAATATGACATTCCAATTAGGTTCTGATACCACATGTATAAATTATTTTGGGAATCATGGTTTCACTAATCATAAAATCTTATAAACGTAAATGTATACCTTTCTCCATTCCATAACTTTAAGCGAGATGTTATATCTGGAAATCGTTTCTCTTTCACCAACTCTTACTTTGGGAATTCAGGAGACAATTATGATTTTTTTTTTATACACATTGGAACAACAAGTCTCAATTTATAAACATTTAAATGATGTCACTTTTCATTTCAATGATTCATTGCGTCCATTCAAAAGGATTACAACTCTTCCCAAAGGTTCTAGATAACAAATTGGTGTGTGTCTATTCGTTGAGGTGTGAGAGATGACTCTTAATTTCTTGTATTCGAATAAATATATTTTCTCCTATAAAGAAAATATAATTAATTAACCATTATATCAATTTGTATTAACATGTGGGACATAAATTCTTACATTACCATCATATCTTGTCGGATTCGTTTCGAGGATGCTACTTTGGGATTGATCCTCCTTGAATTCCACAGCGTACATGTATGCCGTTTACAAGATTTACATAAAATTATGTACATCTGAAGTATCTCTAACAGAATTTAGTCACTAGAGTGGCACAGACCTTGAACTAAATCTGACAGCACATGAAAAAACTGTTATCCAGAGTATGAATTCCGAAAGTGTGTGAATTGTTTCCGAATTTTCGAAGTAAATATTCAAATACCTTCCATCCTTGTTTTGATGAACACGGTTGAATGAAATGCGATACAAAATTAAGCATAGAAATCCACTTTAAAAAAAAAAAATCAACAAAAAATGCTCAGAGAAGTAAGCAGAAATGATTGTCATTAATAATAAGTATGAAATAGTGTATTGATACAATCACACTCCAATATACGTCTTTATTTTTGATACAATCCAGAAACAGAAACAGTCTCTAGGAGCAATCCACACACGAAAATACAAACATACAAATCAAATCGACAACAATCTAAATAGAATATGCGCCAACCATAAATAATAAGTATGAAATAGTAAGGGAATCAATCAACACAATGCACCAGCCAGCCACAAGAACATGAAAGCGATCTCCATAAACGATGATCAACGACACAACAAGAAGCCAAATGATGGAAAGTTCGATCACCTCTTATAATGACAGTGGAAAACGACGACCACGACGACGACGGCCTCTTTTCCATCTTTGTGGTATATGTTTCGGAGCAGCAGAGACAAATCCCATCCTAAATGTTGGGAAAGAAGCGCGAAAACCTTTCCCCAAACCGGAGAGTACCTGCGAGAGGACCGAGCAATACAACGCACGAACCCAAAAACAACCACACAAAACAATCCACGCAGACACAGAGAATTTTTGACGTGAAAAACCCTTGCGAAAAAAAACCACGGGACGATCGGAGTCCAACCCTGAGAAGCCTCCACTAATGGAATAGAAGAATTACACCCTCTACAAACTCCTCCCGATCCAAATCGGATCCCCACAACACTCAGAGATAAGAACAATGATTACAAGGCTACGAAGAGCGAGAACGACGAGTAGAGATTACCCGAACACGATCTCCTTCGAATAGCGACCTTCAATCCTCCGTCTTCTTCTCCGAAGTTGCAATGGCACTCTTGCCTCCTTCCTCTCTCCAAGTTGTGTTACGTTGCGTTATGAATTAGGGTTAAGAAAACTCAACTTAACTCCCTAATCCCGCAGCCAACCTGTACCGTTGGATTAGATCCAGTGGTGAAAAGTCACCCTAAAATCCGCTTCAGCCCCCGACGACATAGAGTTCGACCAGAACTCTGTGTCGGGCAACCAGCACTGGCCGACCACATTCTGGAATGGGGAGGCAGAGTTCGGCCAGGACTCTGCCTGGGGCAGAGTTCGGCCCGAACTCGGCCCCCCTGCTTCCAGCAGCTCCCTGTAGCTCTATCAGCAGCCCCGCTTCCTCCCCGAGCTTCTTCGGCACACGAACGACGCTCGTCGCATTCCGGGGTCTTCTCCACATAGGTTGGGAACCCCACCCACTCCAACAAATCTCCCCCTTCACAACTATGGGGAGGATGTCGTCATCCCGACGATCTGCCTGCAGTACTCAAACTTTCCCCTTGGTAGAATCTTCGTGAACATATCAGCTCTGTTGTCATCTGTATGAACCTTCTCAAGCTCCGCGTCCTTCTTCTCAACCACATCCCGTATCCAATGATACCGAGTCTCGATGTGCTTGGACCGGCTATGAAACGTCTGATTCTTCACAAGGTGGATAGCACTCTGACTGTCGCAAAGCAAAGTATACTACTCTTGCTTCAGTCCCATTTCCTGCAACAGCTTCTTCATCCACAACAGCTCCTTACAAGCCTCCGTCGCCGCAATGTACTCTGCCTCTGTCGTCGACAAGGCAACACACTTCTGCAACCGCGACTGCCACGACACTGCTCCTCCCGCAAACATCATCACGTAGCCTGAAGTCGATCGCCTCATGTCTACATCTCCAGCCATATCAGCGTCGGTATACCCAACCTGCTTCGGCTCGTCACCACCAAAGGAAAGTCTCCAACCAGCAGTGCCTTGAAGATATCGTAGAATCCACTTGACCGCACTCCAATGTACCCTTCCAGGATTTGAAAGATACCTGCTAACCGTACCAACTGCATGAGCAATATCTGGCCTCGTACACACCATGGCATACATAAGGTTTCCCACAGCCGAGGCATATGAAACCCGCTCCATATCTTTCTTTTCGTCCTCGGTAGATGGACACTGCTCCTCAGTGAACTTAAAGTGAGCCGCGAGGAGGGAACTCACTTTCTTCGACCCATCCATCCCGAAACGCTGAAGTACCCGGTGAATGTACTTCGTTTGGGACAACTGTAGCAGCTTGGACTCTCTCTCTCGGCTGATCTCCATCCCAAGAATAGTCTTCGCTGCGCCCAAATCCTTCATAGAGAAGGTCGCGTCCAGTTGGCGCTTCAGCTCCGCTATCCTAGTGGCATTCCGACCCACTAATAGCATATCATCAACATAGAGCAACAAAATGATGAAATCATCATCGGCAAAATACCTCACAAATACACAGTGGTTCGACGTCGTCCGTGCATAACCATGCTCCCCCATAAACGACTCGAACTTCCTGTACCACTGCCTCGGAGCCTGCTTCAGACCATACATGCTCTTCCTCAACCGGCAGACCAAATGTGACTTGTCCTTCTCACAGAATCCCTCTGGCTGCTCCATGTACAACTCCTCCTCAAGATCACCATGGAGGAATGCCGTCTTCACGTCCATCTGCTCGACCTCCAAGTCGAGACTGGCTGCTAATGCTAGCACCACCTGAATAGACGAATGCTTGACGACAGGCGAAAAGATCTCATCATAATCCATGCCTTTTCGATGACCGTAGCCTTTGACTACCAGCCTCGCTTTGTATCAAGGGCGAGTAGCATCATCCGTCTGCTTCACTCTGAACACCCATCGATTCTTCAAAGCCTTCTTGCCCTTTGGCAACCGTACCAGATCATAAGTGGAATTGGTGTGCAAGGAACTCATCTCCTCCTGCATAGCCTCCATCCACTCCTGCCTGTGTTCGTCTTCCATAGCCTCTGCAAAACTTTCGGGCTCTCTCCCGTCAGTCAGTAGCACATACTCATCCGGTGAGTATCTCGTAGATGGTCGACGATCTCTGTCGCTCCTTCTCAGTGGAGCCACTGGTGCTGGCTGTATACCGATAATCTCCTCCCCTTCAGGAACTGCCTCCCCGGCATGCTCATCCTCCTGAGGGACACCCTGACCACCATCAGCAGGCTGATGATCAAGGTTGGGAGCAACTCCATGTACTGGCTCCCCCATAACTGGATCCTCTGCGATGTCCTCTGGAAACTGCTCGCAGCGAAATGACTCTAACTCAGGCAATTCCTCAGCCTCAGAAGGCGTCTCGGAATCCTGAGTGTTGGTCATGGTCTGATCCTCGACAAACACTACGTCCCTGCTTCTGTAGAGCTTTCCTTCCACTGGGTCGTAGAGTCTATAGCCAAACTCATCCCGACCGTAGCCGACAAAGACGCATCGCCTCGTCTTCGGCTCAAGTTTGGTCCTCTCGTCCTTCGGTACATGCACGAAGGCCTTACAACCAAATGTCCGCAGGTGATTGTATGACGGCTCTTTGCCGTACCATACTTTGTCAGGCACATCACCCTGCAAAGGAGCACTAGGAGACAAATTAATAACATAAGCAGCTGTGAGAAGAGCCTCACCCCAGTAACTGCCCGGCAAGTTTGCTTCTGACAGCAAATACCGTACCCTCTCCATCAGTGTCCTGTTCATGCGCTCCGCTACACCATTGAGCTGAGGTGTCTTTGGCGGAGTCTTCTGGTGTCGTATCCCTTGCTCTCTGCAATACGCATCAAAGAGACCGATGTATTCGTCGCCATTGTCGGACCGAACATACAACAACTTCTTGCTCGTCTCCCTTTCAACAGAGGCCTGAAACTCCTTGAAAGTAGGCAGCACCTGATCCTTGGTCTTTAAGGCATAGACCCAAACCTTCCTGGAACAGTCATCAATAAAGGTTACAAAGTAAGAAGCACCACCAAAAGATTTTACCTTCATAGGACCGCAGACATTCGAGTGAATCAACTCGAGCAACGCCGGCTTCCTTGAACTTGGGTAACTTTGGAAAGATACCCGATTTTGCTTCCCAGCTAAACAGTGCGTGCACTTCTCCAACTTTGTAGACTTGAGCCCCGGAATCACCTTCCTGTTCACCAAGTAGCTCATCCCCTTCTCGCTGATATGGCCGAGCCGCCTGTGCCACAACTCGGTAGACGCATTACTGACTGCGTTCACCTCCTGTGCCCCCTGTGCGCTTCCCTCCATATAGTAGAGACCGGACTTCTTGCTTCCTCTGGCAATCACCATCGAACCTCTGGAAATCTTCCACTGACTATTCCCGAAGAGACTGAAGAATCCCTCGTCATCCAACCTTCCAATCGACACCAGGTTGAAACGGATATCAGGGACATGACGAACATCTTTGAGAACAAGAACCGCACCCGTCTTCGTTCTCAAATGCACATCTCCAACGACAACCGCCTTCGACACATCTCCGTTGCCCATCTTCAATACGCCACAGTCGCCTGTCGTGTAAGTGGCAAATAGTGCCCTGTTGTGAGATACATGTGCTGAAGCCCCTGAGTCCACCAGCCAAGAATTGTCATCGCAGGCGAGGTTTGTAATGACCTCATCACCTACGATAATCACATCGCCTCCATGCATCGAGGCAGTCGCTGTAGTGTTCTCTTCTTGCTTTCCCTTGTCGCCCTTCTTCTCTCTCTTCCAAGCGAAACAATTCCGCTTGATATGGCCCTTCTTACCACAATGGTAACACTCTGAGTCCTCGTAACGAGCCTTGGACTTCCCCCTGCTCTTGTCTCTGCCACCACCTGGACCCCTGCTTTTGCTCCTTCCGCGGCTCTCTGAAACAAGTGCCTCTGAGTGGTGGGATGTGGATGAAGTGCCCTGAGAACGTCTCCGCATCTCTTCATTCAACACCCCGCACTTGGAAAACTCCAGACTGACCACGCCCACTGGAGCAGAAGCGATCATAGATACTCGTACGGTCTCCCACGAGTCTGGCAATGTACACAGCAGCCATAGCCCCTGAACTTCGTCGTCCAACTTGACTCCCATTGAAGATAGCTGATCAACCACGCCCTGGAACTCACTCAAGTGATCCGAAATAGATGCTCCATCCTTGTACCGCAGACCCATCATCGTCCGGATCAGGAACAACTTGTTTACCCCGGTCTTCTTCGCATACAAGGATTCCAGCTTATCCCACAACGTCTTCGCGTGCTCAATATTGGCAACGTGGTTGTACACGTTCTCATCCACAAACTGCCGTATGTACCCACACACTTGTATGTGCTCGAATGTCCAGTCCTCCTCGGATTTATCACTAGGCTTCTCGGATGCAAACACGGGTAGATGCAGCTTCTTGACAAACAGCAAATCCTTCATCTTGCTCCGCCAATAATGATAGTTTGTGCCATTAAGATTCACCATGCGCACCGGCTTCGCGTCCATCTCTCCTCTCTGGTTTCTCTGTCAACTACTAACACTCCTTCTGAATTCCAGAACCTGGCTCTGATACCACTCTGTTGGAAAAGAAGCACGGAAACCTTTCCCCAAACCGGAGAGTACCTGCGAGAGGACCGAGCAATACAACGCACGAACCCAAAAACAATCACACAAAACAATCCACGCAGACACAGAGAATTTTTGACGTGGAAAACCCTTGCGGGAAAAAACTACGGGACGATCGGAGTCCAACCCTGAGAAGCCTCCACTAATGGAATAGAAGAATTACACCCTCTACAAACTCCTCCCGATCCAAATCGGATCCCCACAACACTCAGAGATAAGAACAATGATTACAAGGCTACGAAGAGCGAGAACGACGAGTAGAGATTACCCGAACACGATCTCCTTCGAATAGCGACCTTCAATCCTCCGTCTTCTTCTCCGAAGTTGCAATGGCACTCTTGCCTCCTTCCTCTCTCCAAGTTGTGTTACGTTGCGTTATGAATTAGGGTTGAGAAAACTCAACTTAACTCCCTAATCCCGCAGCTAACCTGTATCGTTGGATTAGATCCAGTGGTGAAAAGTCACCCTAAAATCTGCTTCAGCCCCCGACGACACAGAGTTCGGCCAGAACTCTGTGTCGGGCAACCAGCACTGGCCGACCACATTCTGGAATGGGGAGGCAGAGTTCGGCCAGAACTCTGCCTGGGACAGAGTTCGGCCCGAACTCGGCCCCCCTGTTTCCAGCAGCTCCCTGTAGCTCTATCAGCAGCCCCGCTTCCTCCCCGAGCTTCTTCGACACACGAACGGTGCTCGTCGCACTCCGGGGTCTTCTCCACATAGGTTGGGAACCCCACCCACTCCAACACTAAAATCAATATGGTCCAGCTTCTTGAAACCACCTTGTACGTTCTTCCACCACCCCTCTTCACCTCGAACCACCACTACCTTACCGCCGGCGACATCAGGATCACTGTTGCAGCAACTACTATCCGAACATGGGAATATTGGAACATTCTTAAGATTCCAGCAGCCCCTTACTTCCAACTTTTCAAGCAAAGGAAGATGACCCTCCTCCTCGCAGATGCTGGTCAGCTTCGGCAGCCCGAATAGGCGCAACCTCTTGAGCCTCGGAAGCACAATTCCCTGCAGCCTTGTAGGTAGAGCATACGAAGATAACACAAGGAAGAGAGGGAGGAGGGAAGCGTACCGATTCTGCTACAATAAGAGAGATCAAGGATTCGAAGGTTTGGCATATATAGGAAAACATCATCTGGAATCTTTTCCAACAATTCGTTTTTCTGTAGAATCAAGGTGGAGATGTTAAGAAAGTTGGCTGGAGCTGCTGAGGGTGGTGGAAGGAGTACTTCTTTGATCCAGCCATCGGCAAAGGAGATCCTCGTCTGGTCTTGGCTCCATTCAGCCATGTCTACCCATTTTAGGCTTCTAGAGCGTCTGACCAAGTAGCCCTACAGAAATTGAGTCATGATGCCCGAGCTGGAAGAAGAAGAGGATGCCAAGGCAGCAAGCTTGTGGTATACATCATCAAAGATATGGAATGTTCTATTGTCCCAATTGGTCATCAATTGTCTATCTTCAAGATCCATTGATAGGGCTTCAAGAAGTAGCTTCACTTCCCAAGAATTGATGTCGTTATTGCCAAAACAAGGATGGGAAATAATTTCAGAGCTCAAGTAGTACATGGGACAGCCTTCAGGGGAGTTGGGGTGGAAGAAGAGCATAGAGGAGAGCAAGCATTGGATGACACATTCAGCTGTTAACATTCTGAAGAAATTGTCGTGCAGTGGCGCAAGACCGGGAAGCATCATAGAAGTCATCTCTTCTTGCCTAGACGTGAAATTATGCCTTATCACGTTCGGAAGGTATTCCTTCACGGTGGAAATTGCTGAACTGTGGGCTTCATAGAGGATCATCCGTAGCGCAACATCGTCTGGTAGCTCACCAAACTCTTCTTCAAACTCTTTGTCAATAGACCTTCCATACCAGCCGAGGGAAGTGAAGATGAGCTTCAGGAACGAATGCTCAACGCCTCGTGCATCAGTCACAAATTCAGGAATCTCTAATACTCTCTTAAGTTCTTCTCCTTCTTGCAGGTTATCCAGTATCAATATCAATGGCTTCCATTTCAAGGCCATGCAAATCTCTCTCCAGTACATGTCTCCTCTGCCAAGAAGAGGCATTCCTAACACTTGTTCTATCTTCCTTCGTCTCTCGAACTCAATATATGGTTTGAAGGCCGCTCGTACAATACCGCAGAAGAAGTCATGATCATCTCTATATAAGGCTGCAGCCACATGGTCCATCACCCTCTTTCTTCCTATCTCGCTCCATCCACCCACACGCACTACCGAAGTACGCTTTTTTAAATCTACCAAGCAATTGAAATTCCAGTCTACGAGAAAATATCCAAGGCAAAAAGTTTCCAGGAACGTGGACAATTCTTGAGACAATATATTCTAGCCAAGATCAAGCAAAAAAAGGTATGCTTTCAAGCTTTAAGAACAGATTTTGAGAAATTAGAAATGAAAGATAATAAAAAAAATATTGAAAAATATTTTACAATGAACTCTATTATGAATAAAATGAGTTCAAATGAAAAAAATTTAGAAACTCAAAAAATTGTGGAAAAGATATTCGAAGTCTACCAAGTAAATATGATCATGTTGTAGTTGCTATTCAAGAAACTAAAGATCTTGCATCTTTGTCTTTGGAGAGCTTACAAGAAAGATTAAAAGCTCAGAAATTTCGAATTAACAAAAGATGTTTTCAAAGTGTTTCTTCTTAACTTGATCAAGCTCTCAAGTCCGATGTCACATCTACGGGAGGCAGTGGTTCTTCTCAGAACTGTGGATGTGGAAGAGGCAGAAATTTTCATGGTCGAAGTACAAATTTTCATGGTAAAGGAAGAGGTTATTCCAGAAATAACCAAAATGAAGAAGAAGAAGAAGAAGAAGAAGAAGAAGAAGAAGAAGACAACAACTCCATATATTCACAAAGAGGACGAGGTCATAGGCATCAAAGAGGAAGGGGTCATGGCTACTTTGAATGCTATCTTTGCTACAAACCAGGCCACACAATCAGTGAATGCTGGTATAAGCAAGATGATGCCAAGAAAAAAGAAGCAATGTACGTACATGAAGCAAGACATGAAGAAAGAGGTAACCATCAAGACACTTTGTTGCTTGCATGTCATGGTGATAACTTGGATAATGTGTGGTATCTTGATAGTGGTCCTAGCAAGCATATGATCGGAAATAAGAATTTATTTACAAGATTAACAAAATCTGATTGTGGCCAAGTGAAGAATGGTGACGATAGAGCATAAAATAAAAGGAGTTGGTGAAATAAATTTCAAAACAAAATTAGGAAGTATTGAGAAGATGGAAGTTGTATACTACATCACAGGACTAAAAAGCAATCTTCTAAGTGTTGGTCATCT
Source organism: Iris pallida (assembly GCA_029216955.1). Lineage (NCBI taxonomy): Eukaryota > Viridiplantae > Streptophyta > Magnoliopsida > Asparagales > Iridaceae > Iris > Iris pallida. The sequence goes on along the minus strand of JANAVB010040218.1, from coordinate 5,108,926 downwards.
CTTAAGAAAAGGGTTTGAGATTTATTTTTGAAACAATGCTTGTTTTTTGTCGAAGAACAGTCGACCTTTTGCGAAGAATGGTATTGCAGAAAATAATTTGTTTCCTCTAAGACTGCAGACTTCCAGCTTCTCTTGTTTCAGTAGTGTTGATAGTGGAAGCTCAAAGCTATGGCATGGCAGGTTTGGTCATTTAAACTATGGAAGCTTGAAACGGTTAGTGACAAACGAGATGGTCAATGGGTTGCCTTAAAACTATTCTATCAATAATGTTTGTAAAGATTGTCAAATCGGGACGCTTCACGGATCTTCATTCCCGTTGCAGTCCACATGGTGAGCCAAGAAGCCACTTCAACTTGTTCATTCATATTTATGTGGACCAATATTAGTTACATCTCATGGAGGTAATCTATATTTTATCTCCTTTATTGATAATTACTCAAGAAAAGTACGAACTTATTACCTCAAAGAAAAATATGATGCTTCTCAAGCCTTTAAAGATTTCAAAGTTGAAGTTGAAAATTTTTCTAGCCTTCATATACGAACTTTGAGAATTGATCGTTGGTGAATATCTTTCAAATCATGAATTTCAAAATTCTGCAGAGATCATGGAATAAAGCATCAACTGATAGCTCGATATATACCACAACAAAATGGTGTTTCTGAAAGAAAGAATCACACTATTATAGACATGGTGAGGTGTATGCTTATAGTAGATATTAGGAAGCTGGACAAAGAACTAAGGGCCGAAGCTATTTCTTGTTTGGTTTACTTGATAAACAGATCACCAACAAAGAGTTTAAGTAACATCACACCTCATGAAGCATGGATTGAAGCCAAGTGTTCCACACTTGAGAATTTGTTGAAGTATTGTTATGCACACATTCCTGATGCTACAAGGTCCAAGGTCAATAACAAAGCAAAAAAGTCTATATTTGTTAGCTATAGTGAAAGAAGCAAAGTCTACAAGTTATATAATCCAACAACAAAGAAGATAGTGATCAGTTGAGATGTTCGATTTGAGGAAGCTTCAACCTGTGAAGGTAATACAAGTACAACTCATACTCTTATACAAGAAGGTGAAGGAGTTGGCTCTCAAACTGAAAGTGCATCGCCAACTTTACCAAGAGAAGAGCCTATCAAAGACCTCCTAAAAAAATAAGAAGTATATAAGAACTTTGTAACTTAACCGAGGAAGTTGAATGAAACGATATATATTGTCTATTTTGCTTTCTTTGCAGGTGAAAATCCAATTTCATTTGAAGAAGCAAATAAAGAAGAAGCTTGGAGACAAACAACGATGGAGATGAAGTCTATTGAGAAGAATGATACATGGGAGCTCACAGATCAATTTTCCATCACACAAGATATTCATTGGTGTGAAATTGGTGTACAAACTCAAGAAGAATCCTGATGGTTCAACCAACAAGTACAAAGTAAGGCTTGTAGCAAAATGATACAAACAAAAGGAAGGAGAAGATTGCACAGAGTTTTTGCTCCTGTTTAAGACGGTTAGACTAATGATATCTTTTGCAGCTCAAAACAATTGAAAAATATTCCAAATAGATGTGAAGTCGGCATTCTTAAATGACATTCTTGAAGAAGAGGTATATCTTGAACAAACTCTTGGTTTTCTGAAGAAAGAAGAAGAAGACAAAGTTTATAAACTAAAAAAGCATTATAGATGGTCTTAAACAATCTCCAAGGGTGTATAGTCGTATAAACTGATACTTCAAAAAACATGATTTCAAAACTGTCCATATATATGAGCACACTCTCTACACCAAAGAAATATCAGATGAAGCTTCATTATAGTAAGTCTTTATGTTGATGATCTTATCTTCACAAGAATATAGAAATGCTGAAGGGATTTAAGCTTTCAATTATGAAGGAATTTGAGATGATTGATTTGGAAGAATTATATCATTTTTTTGGTATTGAGGCTCATCAATTCATGAAAGGTATTTTCATTTCACAAGAAAGCTATGCAAAAGAAATCTTGAAGAAATTTAAGATGGAGAATGGAAATCCAGTCTCTTCTCCGTACGTAGCATTACTAAAATTAAGTAAAAATGGTGAAGGAAACATTATTAACTCCACTATGTTCCGAAGTTTAGTAGAAAATCTGATGTACTTGATTGCCACAAGACCTGATATCGAGTTTACAGTAAGTCTGGTAAGCCGATTAATGGAGAAGCCTTATTCAAATCTTTGAAAAGCGGCTAAAAGGATATTATGATATATCAAAGAAACTATTGATTATGGGATATTTTATCAAGCTAATGTTACTGTCAATCTTGTCGGTTATTACTAACAGCGATTAGGGAGGAAGTATTGATGCTTCTCAAAGCACCTCTGGATCTGTCTTCAACCTTGGCAGTGGAACAATTTCATCGAGTTCCAAGTAGCAGCCAATTGGGAACTTTCTACAAAAATGACAGAATATATTGCTACATCTTCTACTGCATGTCAAAGTATTTGGCTGGAAGGTGTATTAAAAAGCATGAAGTTCAAGCAAGAAGGATCGACAATAATTTGTTGTGACAACAGTTCATGGAGCTCAAAGAAGCAGCCAATTGTGGCACTTTCTACCACATATGCGGAATATATTGTTGCATCCTCTACTGCATGTCAAATTATTTGGCTGAAAGATGTATTGAAAAGCATGAAGTTCAAGTAAGAAGGACCAACAACAATTTGTTGTGACAACAGGCCAGCTACTGTCTCAAAAGATCCAATCCTACATAGAAGGACAAAACATATTCACATGCGATTTCGCTTCCTAAGATAACTTGTTCATGGAGGAGAAATTAACATTGAATATTGCAGAACTGAAGAACAACTTGCAGATGTGTTTACAAAACCCCTAGGGGAGGACAAGTCTTTAGAAGAAATGTCGAAGCTTTAGGCATCAAAAACAAATTTGGGGTACGGGAGGCATCGTTGGAAAACTAAACAAAATTGCTTTTCCCAATGAGTCAAATTCATTGTATGCATGCATGAATGCATTTAGGTAAATCTAATAGTAATATTCATTATGCTTGATGTATCTTGAATCCTATAAATAGCTATGTATGCAAGTGTTTTGTAGTAAGAAAAATTGCAAGTGAAAGAAGTTGAACATTCATCCAATAAAATCAAATATCCTCTTTGTGTAGACTGCACCGACTTTTATGGGACAAGTTCATAAATGTAGTTCATGACTACTTATAATATGCATGCAGTATGTAAAAAAAATTAACCCGCAATTGGAATGTCCAAATTGTTCGAACCTCTTATATCTGTCTCTTAATCAAGGTCCGCTCTGGACATGGGCCTTCTAGAACCCAAAGCTTATAGGGCCCACAAATATATATATATATATATATATATATATATATATATATATATATATATATATATGTGTGTGTGTGTGTGTGTGTGTGTGTGTGTGTGTGTGTGTGTGTGTGTGTGTGTGTTGGAAATCAAATTTATTAAGAAGTCAAAGAATATATTGTTAATCAATGAACCAAAATACAAAACTAATTACATAAATAATATGACTAATAATTACAAATTGATAATTCATATATTAGTTACTAGGAAAAGAAAAATACATCCCACAAGTATGATTAAGAAAGCCGAAAAACATGGAAAATCAATCTATGATTAAATGTACAAAAAAATTACGTACGGAGGGATGGAATTTGGGGTATTTACATTGGAGAGAAGGAATTTGGGCCATTTACAAATGGGGGGATAGGACTCCATTAGGAATGGCGCCCCACGAAAAAAAGTAGTGGGGCATCATTGCCAATGGTGCCCCATGGGAAAAAGTAATTGGGCGCTATTGGCAATGGCGCCTCACAGCACGGTCAATGGCGCTCTGCTCGAGCCCTTGCATATTTTTGGCGTCATTGCCAAAGATGGCCCGTGCCTATTTTTTGGGAGAAATTGGTGATAATTCTAAGGGTCGAATTGAGGCGTCGTTGACAATGACGCCCTGTGATTGGCCAGAACCTAGTGGTCGGATTAAGGTTTATCTATATAAAGAGAACATTTGTGTTGAGCTTTCAATCACACACTCACAATGAAATTGCAAGAGAGAGAAAGAAATAGGAGTAAGATGGATGAACAAAACGGCGACCGTACTTCCAGCGGACCGACCACTCACAAAGATATCCAAGAACGTCAAAATCATATTTCTCGACTAGTATTTAATAGAGAGATAAAAATTTTGATTTAATTTTGATTGGTTACTTTATTTACTTGTTTTAAATAATTTATTTACTTTCTTAAATTATATTTGTAGTTATGTGATTATAATCATGAAGTACGCTTATGGGAACATGGTAAATGACGTAACACATCAAACTATGTCAAACGGGAGCTCAACAAACTACCTCCCAAAAGGTCTTGGTTCAGGCTTTTGGCTTTCATTATTTAGATGAGTTATAGTTCCTGCAACACGGCAGAGACTTGATGTTAAGTCTGATTTAGCGTTGGTGGCCCCAACGTAACATTTTTCAGTTGCTAGTGGGGGAAGTGACCGTTACTCTCTGGGAAGTAGCAAACCTAACTAGGGTTACCTATTATAGGTAAGATAATTTAATTTTAATTTATTAGCCGATATCTTGATATGGTTACGATATTAATTTAATTTTAAATTTAGGTGACCGTATATATTTGATGACCAATTATATATTGCTGGTCTTATTAGGCACTGTCTTGGTGTGGATCCGCCAGCATATTTGAAGAAAATATTATATGTCAGCGTAAGCTGGCTACACACTAACTTCATGGATATTGACTGTATTGTTGATGGTCTTGTGAACATATATGACAATCATGTATGATGTTTAATTTATTTATTTATACTTAGAATTTTTATCTAATTATAGTTTAATATTTCAAATCATTTGTTATAGGATATCGTATCTACTTGCTTTATGTGGTTCAATTCTGTTTCCAAACGAAGCTAGCTGTAAAGTAAGTGTTCGCCTTCTACCTTATTTGAAAATTTTGATAGAACGCACATGACATGTATAGGAAGAAGAAATATTGGTGTATCTGCATTGCTCCTTGACAGAGTTTGTGTCTACGACCTCAGTGGAGAATTGTAGCAAAAATTTGACTAGATGCATCACTACTGCAGGTATTTTATCATGTTTGTACATTAATCACGTATCTTGATAGGATATAATTTTATCATGTTATTTCTACTAATGTTTGGTCATATGAGTATTTTGCTATTGGTAGACGGTAACCGATACTAGTCGTGAAACTGGTATTTTTTTCCGGTAGCTAGATGATGGACGATTGATGTAGTGGACCAGGCATACTACAGATGTCAGGTTGTCTCCATTTACAGTGCACAATTTGATTCTCTACAGCATGTTGAGGTAAAATAGTTTCATCTTTCTAGGTATTTTAATTTATGTATTTCTTATATTATCTACAATTGATCTAATAAGTTACATGGATGGCATACATTATACGTTTCGATGCTCCCGATATTTAGAGAATGTCGTATTCATATAGTCAGCATAGATTTTTATCTTATATCAATATAGAACCATGTACCATCCAGCGGATCTTGTTCTTCGACAATTCAGGATGGTGCAAATAATTCCTGATGATTCATCGGCTATGAGCTATGGCAAAGCTCACAGGCTATCTAGAATCCAAGGTTTCCTTCATGGTTGGGACGAGATACGAAAGACAGTGTGTAGAAATTATGTCTCGACAAATGGAATCTCTAGATAATAGTAAGTTTAAATTTTATTTCTATTTAAGTTTGCCCTTGTGTTTCGCTAACATTTGGTTTAAACTGTGCAGGGTTAGGTGACAATGCTTACAGACATTGGTGGGGAGTACCACGTGTATGCAACCGAGCCTTTAGATTTGAGGAGTTGTGGTTCCAGAATAGAGTTATAGATGATTGTAGCATGTGTGGATTACTAGACAGTCTTGCCCAATTTGTACGTCTTTATTTATCTTTTGAGAACATTTTATTTTAGTAGATTTATTGAAAAATATTTTAAATTGCATCGTCAAAAAATTGAACAAGCAATCAATAGTAAGAATAGTAACATGTGGCCGCAGGGACGAGATCTTTTGCAACGGCTTGTGACTACTATGGAACGAAATATTATGCATTGTCTAGTGCCCCATATGCCTTCAATCTATATCCCATCAGATTATCCAGTCGGCACCGTTAGTCAAATACGGAGCCTTTGCTATGTGGATCAGTATAGAGAGGGGATTGTTCAACAGGCTGGAGAGGGGACTCCGTACCAGGCTGGAGAGGGAAGTCCATACCAGGACGGAGAGGGGACTTCGTACCACGCTAGAGAGTGGACTTCGTACCAGGCTGGAGAGGGGAACTCCTAGGCCGGTTCTACACATTGGTTCGAATATATGGATCAGTATAGACAGTTGTTGTCGACTCAATCAGCTCCAATGCCAACTCAAGAGACACAGTGGATATCGGCTTCATCAGCTCCATTTCCAACTCAAGAGCAGATGGACACTCGGATGCACGACAGTTCAGATTCAGATCCTCCTCCAGAGACTATAGAGCAATGAAGAGACCGACTAGGTCTCAGACATATTGTGCCCAAGAGTTATTTGCATTGGATTAGGCGTGGTTGTAGCTGTCTATGTAATTATTTTGCTATGTATTGTCAAAATTTATTAATCATAGTTATCTTGCTATTTATTGTGAAAATTTATTAATAGTAGAGTCAAAAAAAATCCACGTACTGTCAAAAAAAATCTATGTACCGTCAAAAAAATAATATCAGTAGGACGTCATTGCTAATGGCGTCCAAATCAAATTACCAGTGAGGCGCTATTGGCAATGGCACCCGGCCCCACTGCTTTTTCTTATGTGGCGTTATTGGCAATGGCGTCCCACTGGTTTTCCCTTGGGGTGCCATTAGCAATGGCGTCGTATCCCCTGCAAATGGCGCCCCATCCCCCCCCAACCCCCCCTCCTCTTTGTGGATAGTCCAAATTCCTCATCTCCTATGTAAATATCCCAAATTGTATCACCCATACGTAATTTTCTGTTAAATGCATCCATATATATTAAATAAATAGTTGTTAGAAGTAATTATGTTAAGCCTTTTTTTGCACGTAAATGAAATGTTAAGCTAAAAAACGTAAACATAAACATAGAATAGAATTCCTATTTATTAGGCTAAAGATTTCTTTTTTAATTTATGAAAAATAATTCAGTTTTTGTTCTCTCTCTCTCTCTCTCTCTCTCTCTCTCTCTCTCTCTCTCTCTTTTGATTCGTCCTACTCTCTGCAATTCCATGTTCTCTAAATATAAAACTTCTTTTAGGTTTGTTTTGTTATTAATTTATTTATTTCATCTAGTCATTCATCTTAATATAATTTATACTTCAAGCCTATGTAGTATAATGTGCTTTTTGAAGAAGAAAAAAAAACATATTTTATTATTTTTTTGTTTACTATTTATATTTTATTAAAAAAATTTGCTAGTAAAATATGTTACTTAGAAAACAATAAAATGGGTATGAAAAAAGACAAAAAAGAAGAAGGATTGAACATTTTGTTCATTATCAAAAAGGTAAGCTTGATAAATGTATTATTAATAGACATGCAAGTTCAAATGAACAATTTTCAGAAAATGTAGTCGATGAAAAGGTGAAATAAGTTATACAGAAGAATTAGCTGATATAGAGAACAATGAAAATGATGGTATTGATAACCTTGATGAGAATACGAATAATAGTAATAGAAATAATGATCATTGGTACTAATGAAAATTCGGATAATGAAAAAGTAGAACGAAATATTCGAACATTTACCTTGTATGTTGCAGTACCTCGTAAGTTACAGCACCTATTTGGCCATCACCGGTGTTTTCCTCTAATCACTACGTACCAACATTATACATATATTTTGTCAAAAAGTTAAACAAGAGATATATGAACCAAAAAATTATTTACAACAACTAAATTTAAGGTATTGGTACAAGATTATAAAAGTATATATACTACATGCATGCAGTATGAAAAAGTTGCAATATATTGTAATTAACATGTTTTATTGTTAATGCGGGGCAATTGAAATGTCCAAACTGTTCAAACCCTCTTGTATCTCTCCCTCTTAATCTTCTCTTGTTTTCGTACATATTTTTACATCAATTTATCTTAATTGTACACTAAAATTATTTGTTGTGATACTAAAGGGTTTAATCAAATTGCTACTGTGATTTTGTTGTTTTGTTGAAAAAATCGGTGGAAGGAGCAGTTTAACAAATAAAGAGTTTACAAACAAAATATAGTACAACTCTACACAAAATGTAACAAGTCATCCACAACCATAGACGAAATGTTACAGTCCATACGAAACAACTTGAAAAACGCACAAACAGACAAGTTCCCAATTTTGTTTTCTTCTTGGATTTTTGGTGAATCAACATGGATCTGTCTTCTTTGTTAATTCTTTAATTTTATATTCTTTTTTCGCCTAATTTTCTTTCATCACTAAATCAGTCTTCTTTTATCGCAACACCAATGGCGGAACCAGGACCTGAGCAGAGGTGGGCTAGAGTGGATTAGGATGAACTAAGTATAAATTGACTCACAAAAATTTATATGTATATATATATATATTTATATATATATATATATATATATATATATATATATATATATATATATATATATATATATATATATATAATGGCCCTGGGCACTAATCAAAATAGTTGTTCCTGCTTTGCATATTTACATTTTGGGACATTCCAAGTGATGATTCAAATGGTTTATCATGATCTACAAACCAAGAAACTCCTATAAACAAATTTGTGTTTTGGAAAGATGTTCATTTTAGGACCAGTTGAATCATAGGTTAGTTCCCAATTATTATTATTTTTGTGTCTGCAGATTGTTATTGGAGTGCAGATCATAATAAATGATATAAGCCATCCACTGGGATGGTCTACGATGTTTTCGATGTGGAAACTCTACAATGGTTATGTTTAGGGGACATCTATCTGTGTGAACCTAGAATTCAATATATACTAAAATCTAGTTGCCTAATAATGTGAATTGGGTATTTTTTGGATTATGGGGTATGGGAGGTAGATGTGATATATGGATCTCAGCGAATTTCGGAACAAAACCATGGGAGAGGAACCTGGATCAGTACATAAACAGCAGAAGTTTTATCTTAATTTTTTTCTTTTTTTGGCGTTGACTGCATGAATTCTCCTCTTTTTTAATTTTTTTTTAAAATTTAGGTCATGTAAGGGCCATTTCTTTATTAAGATCAATATAGAAACCGAGTTTCGGGACCTTCCCTGAAATTATAGATATAATTCTTGCAAATAAAATACCTGAATTTGAACTATACGTTTCCAATATCAACGGTGTTTAGCTACGTGCAGGAAAACCTACCATATGACATGCATCCCACATGTATCACACCTATAGAGTGAATGACTACATCTAGTAATATGAAAAACAGGTATTGTTGAGTTTGGACCAGACTATGTTGCAAGAATAAGTGTCTAGTCTAGAAAGCACGCTTCTGAGACTGTTGTCATGGCGGTGAGGAGTCATGTCAGACACGTATTGGACAGGACACTCCTAAAAACACTAGGACATTAAAATAGTGTGCTATGTCAATGTTGTGTGTCCATATATGTTGTGTCATAGTCATGTCCGTGCAACCAAGATAAGCATGAGAGGAGTCAGGTTTATCTTATGGTTAATAAACCAATAGTCCATTGATGTGAAACCAAATTAACATCAAACAGTATACAGTTATCTATAAAATCGTGTTGAAACTCTAACCTTTGAAACAAGTTTTAGGGATCTTAAGTCAAAACAATGAGAAACTGTGACCACTAAACTGCCATAGTACCAAACCCAACACTTAAAAAAGCGAGGCAGAAGTAAATTCTAAGACTTCCGTATTGAACCTTGATATTGCTCGTGACTAATGGCCTAAAGTGAAACCTAAGTAATTTGCAATCATTGTAGATTTATACATATATTTACTAAAATAAGTTCCAGAAATTTGGGATAAAGGCTTTGTTGTTGTTTGCTAAGAATAAGCCTTTTTTTTCTCGAGAAAATGGTTAGATACTTAATATGGTCTTCTCTAAATCAAGCATCCAACCAGATATCACTGCTACCAAAAATACATGGTTTCTTAATACAAAACTGATATTACCAATCCCCACTGTAAAGTGTAAACTGAAGGTTCCACATCCAAGCTGGACAATACAACTGTCTTAATTACATAACAAACATTAACACAACATAAGATGAAAAAGCTGCATAAACGACAGCTATCAGAAGCTTTCTTGTTGCTACACAATTCTTAACTTCCAGCTCCTCACTATTCCCACTTCCAGCAAATCACCTGCACCATCAGTCAGTCCAGCACCATCAACCTTAATGATTAATGTCCAATATCAAGTTGTTCCTTCCTGTATTGTGCATTTAATTTTGGTATCAGAATTGTTTCTGATGTTCAGTACAAAAAGTTATCATTCCATTTGTTTTATCCAAACAAAATCTCAAAATATAAAGAAGCGGTGGCTAATTCCTCACCCTGCCTATGTCGCTATATGATATTGAAGGTAAAAAGATGAACAAATACTCGTTGGCTGTAACATGAGTTTATTTGGGAGTGGATGATGTGTGCTTGCCGAGTTCACTTCTACAATTTGAGGCAAAAGGATAGTAACATATATTTGCCCCCTGGTTTTCTATTCTATTATAACGGCACCAGCATGATCTATAGAGTCATCCATATTGGTTTATTATTTACTCATGCTATATAGGTTTGTATATGTTTAAATATGGTGTTTCTGTTATCTGAATTGTAAATGACTTGTGCACTTGGTTGTAGTTATGCAGAACTGTGATAATCATGAAACTCCTCATTTTGTTAATATGCTTGCTTATATCCCTGCTTGTTCTAATAGCTAGCTGTGTTAAAGAATTTTTATCCTGGACTGTAAGAGATCTTATTGCTAATTTTGTTTGATACTTCTGCAACAGGCTTCTGCTAGCAAGAACATGGCTAGAACTAACAAGCAAGCTACCCAGGCTTTCATTAAACGAACATTAGCACGATATCGGAAATTTGAGAAAACGAAAATTAGTTGCTTTAGAGAGCCAGTGTTCAGGGATATGTTCCTTTCTGTATCTTCTCACAATGATGGTGCTAAAGACAGGGATCTGTCTTCAAGTGCAGCGGCTGCTCGGTTTGCTCCTTCCCGACCTTCAGATGCATCTTTCACAGGTAATTTTGTTAGAACACATTGCTATTAAACTCTCTGATGAATGAAGTGTAATGCCCCGCTCCGTACGAGGCATTTGGTTGGCTTATTGGATGGGATCAGAATATTGGACCGTGACTTATGTTGGGAATCAGGAGAATTGAGACTGATGCAGTCTCTCTTAGCTGGCTAGACGGAATGGATATTGGAACGTGGCTCGCTGGTGGAGCTACGCTTAGTAGAATTTTGGGTGAGTGGAACTGTCCTTCCTCCTCCTTACTCCTTCATGCTTAATAAATGAAGTATTGAAATGCTATGAATTGTCCCTAAATGTTCCATGTTTTAGTTGCTGAATAATAGAGATGCTTGTGCTGAGAATTATTGAAATGTACAACACATTGAACTGCTAATGTGACTTGAGACCTGAGAATGAATTGATAACATTGCCCCTTATGCTTAACACTGCTGGAACAAGTAGACACTTGAATAATGAGATGCCTTATGAATGATAGAATAAGAAATGAACTGGCTATGCTATCGAATCAATGAACTGAATAAAACACTAGAATCATGTACTCTCTGTATATCTGTTGCAAGAATATGAAATGTTGCCTGTCCCTTATAAGAAATGAATGAATGAATAAATGTCCCTATGAAATAAATGACTGTTAAGTTCCCCTTAAGAAAGGAATGATATGAGATACGTTGCAATGAAGCAATGAATGAGAAATGATAAAGCTGGGATCGTTGAGATCACCAAATGAAATGATGGTAATGATAAAATGAACAAGTCATTGAATATGACTAATGATGCACTGTTGCCTTTACTTTCCTTAATATAATTTACCATGCGATTATGTTCACAATCGAGTCGGACACGCATTCGCATGGTCATGGACAACTTGTATACAAGGTTTGAGTAATAATTTCCTCGAACGGTTCCTAGGGCCCTGGGGACCGATTCGGCCTAGGAGGAAATAATGATGAGTGCTATGGGAGCACGGATAAGGCGGGGTGGCATAGAGGCTCGCCACCTACTATGCTGACCGCATTATCTTAAAATGAAATGAAATGAGAAGAGTCCATATGGTTTAACAACACCAGTGACCATGTAGTCAGGATGCATGCTAATGAATGTTTTGTGCAGGCAGAGTAAGTATATCAGATAACCTGTATTTGATGCAGGTACGAGAAGTCGGCTATCGGTAAGAAATCACATAATTGTGATATTGTATAAGTTGGTTTAACTTGCCTGCTTAACATGTTCAATTCATTATGCTAAAAAGATATGTCCACATGAATGCTACAAAGAATATGTTTACATGCTTCACTCTGATTATTGCCCATGAACTGTAAACTGATGCTAGGCCCCAAATAGAAAGATCACTCTAATAAATGCATGCTTAAATGATCACTTAAATGTTGGTTTATGTGAGTGGGTTGGATTCTGCTCGCCAGTACATAGATGATGTGCTGACCCACGTTTTGTGGGCAGGTGCTCGTGCTTGGAATGTTCTACACACGAAGTTTAGCTGGATTGGTCCCGCGGCATCGAAGATTTGTTGGGCATACAGAAGCTCTCCTTGCACAAGATGATGTCTTCTGTTTATAAAGGGCATAATGTATGGAACATTCTAATCAGTTGTACCAGTGAGATTGTGAGCCAAGTCGGTATATCGAGTTATCATCCATTGTATCCAAATATCAAATGTAAGCTGTATAGCATTGTTCAGTTAGTTTCCAATGTAAAGAGAGATGTACTGTAATCATTGTACTTCAATACAAGTCTTGTACTCTTCTTCAATTATCAATAAAGAGAATAAAGTTCTATATATCTCTGTGTGGCTTCAAGTTACTCTTTTTCTCCGCTGCTATAAAGAAGTGATGTACTTCTATTCAATGAGAAAGATTGTCCTCACTAAATTCAATTTATCTGCTTCTGCCGCTGCGATGTGTTCCTATTTGAAGAATAATCGAGTATGTACCATCTTTGCCTTGTACAAGTGCAATACCAGACTTGTACGGCATCACGCCCAAGCGAGGACGATCGATTCCAAGAGATAAAATATGTGAAGAAATGACTCTACGAATCGGGGCGTGACAAATTGGTATCAGAGCACGGCTTTACGTCCTTGGTCTCTTCTTTGGTTCGTTTCAAATCAAAGTTGCATCGATGATTGACCAAAGTTGCTTCCGCGATCACTCAACGTTGCTTCCGCGATTAAATCAAAGATTGCTTCCGCGATTATGTTGTTGTTGTTCTGTAATCATCCTATGTTGTTCGTGTCTGAAAGATCATTGACCCTCTTGGCTGCTCACCGGATGTTCCATACAATAAGTCTATATACATTGTGATGCCCCTGAAAGAATGATTGTTGTTGGTTTGGACACAAATAACCCAACAATGACTCGATGCCATAGTATGCTATATTGTGAATGCTTTTTGGAATGTGGGAATATAGAAAAATGGCTATGTATGCTGCAACAAGTTGAGAATTGCATGTGATGTTGGAAAAGAGTTGGGAATGAAATAATTGATGGATGAGTTCAACAGAATTAGTGAATTGACTCATGTGTGCTGGCTACTGCTTTTGAGACCCTAAGAATGTTGCCTTGTGATATTGAGACCCCGAGATGTTGGTTAAGTATTGTGATCATTATAGATCATGAATGTCCGGAATAGATTGAGTTGGTATTGTTTAAGGATGGCTTCGTTTCTGAGTGGTATATTGCCTCTACCACCTCAGAACGAGATGTATGTTGACCCTTTCCATAGAATAGCAATGAGACTATCTGTGAGTACTGGGTAGTGCCGAGACGTAGCTGGGAGTCATGTATTGTTGCTAGATGACTCGAGTGTCCCCTGACGGTGATGCTATGTTGGGTAGCAAGATTCTAGAAATTGTAACCGGTTGGCTTGGTTAGAAATTGTTAAGTCGAGTGATGACTCGAGCTAGTAAGACAGTTAGTATGCTACGGGTAAATAGACTTGGCTAGAGAATATTGTGGCTTAGAACATCTGAATGTTGACTTCGATTGGTTGGATGCAAATCAAATATGGCTAATACAAAGTTGGTTGCTAAGCTGAAAGTTTTGAAAAGTTGTCGATGAATCAAAGGGATATTAGAAATCTGTGCCTTGATCCTAAGGTGTAATGGATGTCAATCCATCTGGATTACCAAAGGATAGTCATTGCATAGATGCATGATGCTGAAGAATTGAATTGTACTAGAAAAATAACAAGTAGTGACTCAGAATACTGTTGTTGCCTAGAGGATGGTTAAGTGATACATAAATTGTCGGATTGAATGGGATGAACTACTTGACCATTACATATTTGCAGTAATGGTAGTTTGATGATTGAGAAACAAATAGAAACGAGAAATTACAAACATGTTGGATAATGTCGGTATAGGTGATTGTTGGTTGGGATATAGATTGTTGGCTTATGACTTAGTGGTGTGATTTCGTCATACAGACCGAATAGTATGATTCTATAGTTATATTAAAACTATCGGAATCGATGACCCTTGAATAGTTAACCTTGGTTATGGGTTTATGTGGGTACGAAGGAATCGGACCAGAAATTGAATCATTGAAAATTTACTTGATGGATTATTAGAACGATGAAGATCGTATGTCGGATTTGGAATTGACCGTAATGTTGATAGATCGATTTTAGTCGATTGTTGGGTAAGTCTAGAATGAGCCTCTGTGGGAATTATTTCCTTGAGGAAGACCCTGAATAGATAGACTTGGCCCTAGCGACCAGTTGATGATTTACCAATTGCTGGCTTAGCCCAATTGGCGATTCATTATTCAGACTGAGTTAAAACCTATAGGTTTGGGTAGAGTTCCTTAGAACTGTTGGTTGCTTGTTGGCCTTAAGAATAAGAAACTAGTATAACCCTAGTAGCCGTCCACTCTAGGGGAGTCACCTGAATGATTAGGTATAGCTGTCGGTATAGCTAACCATTGAGACTGGACCGAATAATAGATGGCCGTTGGCGACCCATAGAATGACCTTGTAGCATTGAACGAGAGATGGTGATGAGTATGATCTAAGAATGATAAGTTGTAAGTATATGCTCCAATATGAACCTTAGAGATGTTTGACCCTTGAGGATTATGTGTCGGCCTATAGCGGGAAATGGAGTCGTGGGATGAGACTTGATTTGTATGTATCGAATAGTGAATTATTATATGAGATGGAATTGACTGTTCATGACGGAAATGTTGGATAAGTATCTATAGTCGGATAGCTGGGTTAACCTTGACTGTTGCATAGATTTATACCCTGACTCGGATAATCGATAGTTGGTGATGTTGGATTGTGCCTTTTTGAAAAGATGAATTGCCTCGGTGAAAAAATGTTGTTGGATTTGGGAAGGAAAATGATTGTTGTTGTGAACCCTTGATATGATTGGCTCTAAGTTAGACCCTTGATCGAATGTTAGAAAATGTTATGCTTGGATGGAGATTGTCCCTGATGTTAAGTGGTGGCCTGGAAAATAGTGATTGTGGCAAAGTGAATAAAGCAATAAGTCAATTGAAAGGATGCTAAGTTGGATTTAGAAAAGAGAGTTATATTGTGGCTGATCGAATCGCACTAACATGGAAGTTGGCTGAAGTACATATGTTTTGGGGACGCCTAAAATATGTGTATGGATCCAGCAGAAGTGATTGGTTGTGACTGAGATAACATTATGGGAAGAATTTATCGCACTAGCACGGACTTTGGCTGAAATGCATATGTTTTGGGGACGCCTAAAATATGTGTATGGATCCAAACGAAGTGATATGTTGCGACTGAGATAGAAATATAAGAAAAATGTTGGCGGATCAAGGAGAAGTTACAAGTAATTGAAAAAGAGGTAGACAGATCGAATCGTGGATGGATTTAAATGGTACAGTTGGATAGATATTTTGAAATGACCGAGTGGGCTGAAATGAATATTGATTTGAAGCTGAATGAGTAAACTCATGGTGATTAAGTGAATCTTGTAGAAGACTTGTTTCCTTAAGTTTCGAGGACGAAACTTTTTCTGAGTGGTATATTATGTAATGCCCCGCTCCGTACGAGGCATTTGGTTGGCTTATTGGATGGGATCAGAATATTGGACCGTGACTTATGTTGGGAATCAGGAGAATTGAGACTGATGCAGTCTCTCTTAGCTGGCTAGACGGAATGGATATTGGAACGTGGCTCGCTGGTGGAGCTACGCTTAGTAGAATTTTGGGTGAGTGGAACTGTCCTTCCTCCTCCTTACTCCTTCATGCTTAATAAATAAAGTATTGAAATGCTATGAATTGTCCCTAAATGTTCCATGTTTTAGTTGCTGAATAATAGAGATGCTTGTGCTGAGAATTATTGAAATGTACAACACATTGAACTGCTAATGTGACTTGAGACCTGAGAATGAATTGATAACATTGCCCCTTATGCTTAACACTGCTGGAACAAGTAGACACTTGAATAATGAGATGCCTTATGAATGATAGAATAAGAAATGAACTGGCTATGCTATCGAATCAATGAACTGAATGAAACACTAGAATCATGTACTCTCTGTATATCTGTTGCAAGAATATGAAATGTTGCCTGTCCCTTATAAGAAATGAATGAATGAATAAATGTCCCTATGAAATAAATGACTGTTAAGTTCCCCTTAAGAAAGGAATGATATGAGATACGTTGCAATGAAGCAATGAATGAGAAATGATAAAGCTGGGATCGTTGAGATCACCAAATGAAATGATGGTAATGATAAAATGAACAAGTCATTGAATATGACTAATGATGCACTGTTGCCTTTACTTTCCTTAATATAATTTACCATGCGATTATGTTCACAATCGAGTCGGACACGCATTCGCATGGTCATGGACAACTTGTATACAAGGTTTGAGTAATAATTTTCTCGAACGGTTCCTAGGGCCCTGGGGACCGATTCGGCCTAGGAGGAAATAATGATGAGTGCTATGGGAGCACGGATAAGGCGGGGTGGCATAGAGGCTCGCCACCTACTATGCTGACCGCATTATCTTAAAATGAAATGAAATGAGAAGAGTCCATATGGTTTAACAACACCAGTGACCATGTAGTCAGGATGCATGCTAATGAATGTTTTGTGCAGGCAGAGTAAGTATATCAGATAACCTGTATTTGATGCAGGTACGAGAAGTCGGCTATCGGTAAGAAATCACATAATTGTGATATTGTATAAGTTGGTTTAACTTGCCTGCTTAACATGTTCAATTCATTATGCTAAAAAGATATGTCCACATGAATGCTACAAAGAATATGTTTACATGCTTCACTCTGATTATTGCCCATGAACTGTAAACTGATGCTAGGCCCCAAATAGAAAGATCACTCTAATAAATGCATGCTTAAATGATCACTTAAATGTTGGTTTATGTGAGTGGGTTGGATTCTGCTCGCCAGTACATAGATGATGTGCTGACCCACGTTTTGTGGGCAGGTGCTCGTGCTTGGAATGTTCTACACACGAAGTTTAGCTGGATTGGTCCCGCGGCATCGAAGATTTGTTGGGCATACAGAAGCTCTCCTTGCACAAGATGATGTCTTCTGTTTATAAAGGGCATAATGTATGGAACATTCTAATCAGTTGTACCAGTGAGATTGTGAGCCAAGTCGGTATATCGAGTTATCATCCATTGTATCCAAATATCAAATGTAAGCTGTATAGCATTGTTCAGTTAGTTTCCAATGTAAAGAGAGATGTACTGTAATCATTGTACTTCAATACAAGTCTTGTACTCTTCTTCAATTATCAATAAAGAGAATAAAGTTCTATATATCTCTGTGTGGCTTCAAGTTACTCTTTTTCTCCGCTGCTATAAAGAAGTGATGTACTTCTATTCAATGAGAAAGATTGTCCTCACTAAATTCAATTTATCTGCTTCTGCCGCTGCGATGTGTTCCTATTTGAAGAATAATCGAGTATGTACCATCTTTGCCTTGTACAAGTGCAATACCAGACTTGTACGGCATCACGCCCAAGCGAGGACGATCGATTCCAAGAGATAAAATATGTGAAGAAATGACTCTACGAATCGGGGCGTGACATGAAGTATTTATGACTGATTTGCTTGGACCCATGTCTTGCCTATAATCTTTTTACTAGTATGTAAGTAATGATGACGAAACAATCTTTATTCCACCTTTCTCAGTTCACCTTGAAATAGCTATTATTTTGTAATGTTCTGTTTTGCAGATCAAAACAACGGTTTAGTCTCACAACCAGCACAGTATCCTGATGTTATTAGATCCGGTAATCACTCGACAGATGAGATGTGTACTGAGGGTCCATGGTCAACTAAATTGAAGAAAAAGGAATTATTGCTCGACGATGTTGTGGGTAGTGCTCTAAGAGCACCTTCTGGTCTCGGAAGTTCACTTGTAAATGGTACAAAAGGACAGAGGAGTGACAGAGAGAGAGAAGGCAAAGGGCAAAACAGAGATGCTGTATCTAGAAATGGAACTCCTAAGATTAGTAGGTCGGCTGTATCTAACTCCAAGGTCGATAAAAAGAGCAAATCGAAACCCAAGCAGAAGGCGACCCAACTATCTGCCTCCTTCAACGGCTTTATAGGTCAGGCTTCGCCTTCGGCTCCTAAATCACGTGAAACTGTTGGCGGAAGCGCCAGGAGGGCCGAATTGGACTTGCTTCCTAGTTATTCAGGGGCGCGCAAGATTTGTCAAATGATGCTGTGGCCATGGACTTGGGTAATCTGCAACTGCCGGATATAGATGTTAGTGATTTCGGTGCTCAAGGACAGGATATTGCTTCGTGGTTCGATATCGAAGAGGATGGACTTCAAGACCATGATTTATTGGGTCTTCAAATACCAATGGATGACCTTTCAGATGTTTTGTCGTGATGGTCTCTTAGTTGGTTCCCATGTATATTACTGTTATAGCTGGTTTTAACATCTGGCAATGAGTTCTGTAGAGTACTTAAATAGATTCTTTTAGGGGTTCTAAGAAAGTTTAGGGGAGCAGACCATTTTGATCACTAGGTAATTTGATCCCCTTGTGTACCATTTAGGTGACCTTGGTTGTAAATATCTTGCTCTTCACTCACTGGACTTCTATATCCTGAAATTGTACATACATTTATATCTTAATAAAAGAGAGTGTTTTATCAAGTGAAGAGAAATTGTTGAATATTTAGCTTTTTTTGTAATTTTTGACTGCCTGGGGCATTATTGCTCTTTGAATCCTTAGACTTTGCATTATTGCTCGACGATGTTGGACTTAGACTTTGGACTTGGACAACCTTTCAGATCCAACATGATCTGCAAGAGGACGAAGTCGCAAGTGACCCCCCGAACCAGGGTAGGATAACTCGAACCTCCAGGTTGGCCATGCTTATACATATAGTGGTCACTACTTGGACGTTCATACGGTCCAAATGGGCATTATCAACTCGTCGCACTCAATAGTATTCTCCAACTCGTCGCACTCCGTATTGTTCTTCATATAGGAAGAAAATCTTACCCAAGTCCATAAACCTATCCCTTTCCAATTAGGTAGAGGGGATTGCCATTCTAGCGATCCTCCCGCAAAACTCGGATTTTTCTCTTTGCATGATCTTCATGAGCATATTTACTCCATTATCATCCGTATGGACCTTATCTAACTTACCATCATTCGCCTTCAGCACATCTCGTTCCAATAAAATACCGAGTTGCTATATTCTTTGATATGATATGAAATGTAAAGTTTTAACTGAGGTAAATAGCGCTTTAACCATCACAAAGCAATGTGTATTATTTATATTTCAACTCCAACTCCTGCATGAACTTCTTCATCCACAATAGATCCTCTGTCACTGCAACGAATTCTACTTCTATCGTAGACAGAGAGAAACTTTTACAACCGTGACTGCCACGATACTGTCCCCATGCGATCATCATCATGTAGCTCAAAGTAGTTCTCCTGGTGTACAGTCTACATCCCTAGCCATATCAGTGTTGGTGTACCCGACTAACTTTGGCTCGTCACTCCCATATGAAAAACTTCAACTAGAAGTTGCATAGAGATATCGTATGATCCGTTTGACTGCATTTCGATGTATCCTTCCTGAATTTGAAAGATATCTGTTAACTGATCCTACCACATGTGCAATATCTGGTCTCATACATATCATAACATATATACATGAAGCTTCCCATTGCTGAAGCATAAATCATTATCTCTATATCTTCTTTTTTCTCCTCGGTTAACAAACTGATCGGGGCTAAGCTTGAAGTGAGATGCAAATAGGGTGCTCACATTTCTTGACCCGTCCAAGATTCTCGATGCACTTTTCCTACGACAACCATAGCATCTTGGACCGTCTATCCCGACTGATTTGCATTCCAAGATTCTCGCTGCATCCAAATCCTTTATAGAGTAGACTACGTCAAGTTGGCGCTTCAACTTTGCTATCATGGTAGTATTTCGTTCCACCAGTATCATATCATACACATAGTGTCACGCCCCAGAACCAGAATACTGGAGAGCGGAGGAATGACTCAGCCAGCTACGTATTACGGGTAGATGAATACCGTATAATACGATCAATGATGTCTAACAAGACGAGGGGGTGCATACTACATGAAGGTCTCACTATGGTCACTTTACATCTATTGTCTCAATCATCCAAACAAGAAACAGAAATAGAGAACATGTAAGATAAAGCAGTAAGGCGTCCCAAACGCTTAGTCAAAATGTTCTTGAGATCTGGCTTTACAAAACACAGC
Organism: Iris pallida; assembly: GCA_029216955.1. Lineage (NCBI taxonomy): Eukaryota > Viridiplantae > Streptophyta > Magnoliopsida > Asparagales > Iridaceae > Iris > Iris pallida. The sequence continues at coordinate 5,087,901 of JANAVB010040218.1, read as the reverse complement.
CAGATGATGTAGCAAGGTATACACAACTGTTATCAGCTGCAGTCTGACTTTAGTTACAATTATGTAAAAGTAAGTACAAGACGGTCCGACTAACAAGTCGGTGCCAAACGGCAAGATAAAGTAAATAACAAAACGAACGGGGAGGTAAGGAACCCACTCGAGTCCTCCTGCGATCATTCCTCTAGTATTGACCATCTTGGAGGTGGAAATAAGCTGAGTCCCCGGAAACCGGCTCTAGATCTGGCCATGCAAAACCAGAGAGGTTAGACCTCTAATATCAAGTACCACAAGAAAGTACGACATGAGAATTTAAAACCGGTGATAAGAGTTAGGAATAAATAGATCTCTACTTGCTACTGGGGTTCACATAACATCACGACACTTCGAACCAACTTTCCAACCAAACAAGGACAGAAGTTGACCCGTCATGTCCTGACATTCTGATCCTCTCAGTTAGTTAACAGAGTAGATACAGTACACAAACAAATCAATTTAAACGGCCATTCAACTACTACGGCTTGCTACTGTAAGTTCCAAGTTACCTTGGTTTTATGCAATAAGGATTCCTCAGTTCTTACTATGCGCAACAAGGCTAGTTTACCCAATCAATCAATTGCGCCAATCATGTATTTAGACGAGTCCCGGTAGGACACCCGTCGTTAATAAACAATGTACAATAAATAATATAAGCAGATACCGCTCCCTGCCCATGTGGCAGATTTGCAGTATCTGTGGGAACCAACCGACCTGTCGGGCACTTAATAGTCCCAAAGAGGACTGCCATGTAAGAACTCGGGAATCCATTCTCTCCATGCAATCATTATTTTATTTAACTTAATAGCCTCTATGTTAAGTGAAATCCCATGCCGTGGGTCATGATCATTTAGAATGAGTACCTTTGTACGGGGTACGATATGCGCAACTCTACAACGATACCCGTGCGGTTAGGTTGTAGATCTTACATAGCGTAATACAACAATCAAAAATAACCACGGAATAATCATGCCTTGACCATAAAGTACATATGCTGCTTTTGTAGGAAAATAAATTAAAGCCTGCGCATGCCTGTATGCCAATATTCGGGATCGGTTAATCGATTGCAATAGCTCATAGTCCATATGAACGTGTCTCATTCATTCAATTCAATAAGACGACTAGCCAGTCTCTTAGTTCCAACTAGGAACGCATGATCAATTATTAGTAAAGTTAACAATCAATGTTAATTTGTAACAAGGCATTAAAGTCAAACTATTATTTAGTATGGTCGAGTATACAACTCTCAGGATTAAATTCCAGTCATACTGGGTATCCATAAACCAATCAAGACACAGGGCACGTTCTACACAACCATATGTATTAAAAATATTAACATGCCAAGATTATCGAGTTCATGCAAAAAGGCGTAAGGATATAATAGGAGAATTATCATGCCAACATTAAATGAATAAATTATAGAGCAATAGAAGCACCAAGGTTAGATTACGCCAAGGTTGGTCTATGCTCAAGTTTTTACGCTAAGGCCAACAAGTTATGCCAAGCTTTACGTTGTGGCGAAATACGCGCGCAAAGAATGTACGCGTAAAAAGTAACGTTACGCGTAACTTATACGCGTAAGGGTCAAAGTGTATACATGGATGAATACGCGTAAAGGAAGTATGCGTAAAAAGTAACGGAACAAGTTGCGCGTAAAACTCGTTTTACGCCGAGCCAAGAAGCACGCGTAAAAAGAGCTACGCGTAAAAACAGGGTTACACGTAAAAAGATTGAGTTTACGCCTGAGACACTGCGCGCGTAAAACATCGCACGCGTAAAAAGTAACGCGCGTAAAAAGTAACATTTTTACGCCTGAATGAATACGCGTAAAAGGGGATACGCCAAGTTAAGTAGACTTTGCGTAAAAACATGTTCACGCTGACACGAGTGATCGTGGACGTAAAAAGCTGATGCTTCGCGAGCACGTATAACGTGAGCGTAAAAATTCAGCACTACGCGGGCACGTGAAAACGTGAGCGTAAACTCAATACTACGCTTGTACGTATAACGTGAGCGTAAAGTTCCTCCCGAACTCCAATTCCTATAGAACCTTCGTTCCAAGCCAGAAATGGGGTTTCCATGGTTCAGAATGGCGTATAACACCACCTCAACAAAACTGGAATGAACAAAACTTGTAAGTAAGGAAGTTAACAGATCAAAACCACTAAAATCCGAAAAATAGTAACTCTAGATCTACTAAGAATAAGACTTCAAAATGAAAAATGCCAAGTTCTAAACTCTCTTAGGATCACGAAAGGGAGATAAATGAACCATAAAAATATGGGTTCGCATGTGAAGCAAGATGTACTTGCCTACGGTTTGGTAGGTGGGGAGAGTGATGAGGAAGAAGAAGAGTAATGGTGAAGGAGAGTAATGAAGAGAGAGAAAGGGTTTGGGGGCTTTAAATGAAAGGGTGTTGGGTTCGGTTCATGATGAACCACCATAAACCCGAAATAAACCAACCTAGGCCGAACCTAAGGCAAAGCTAAAGCAGAGAATAAAGGCAGAAAGTAAAATGCAGAAAATTAATTAGCACAAAATTTAAAGGAATTTAAATACAGAACAATACATGATAAATATTAAATAAATACATTCGAGCAGAACACGTATTAAAATACGTATTCTGAGAACAGGGAGTGACATCTCTACCCTCCTTAGAAAAATTCTGTCCTCGGAATTTCAAATCCAAGCAAGATAGAAATATCAGAGTCAAACTAATCTAAGTACAAGTAATTTAAGCAAGCAATTATTTTACAATATCAATAGCAAGTAATACATCTATGTTTAACAACCTACGATATCAAGTAATTTCTACTCATATGGCGACAAGCATGCGGAGTTAAGACAATCAAGGTATACAGAAAGAGATATACCTTGCGAGTCAAACAGGTACGGATACCGTGATCGGATATCATCCTCACGTTCCCACGTTGACTCCCCTAAAGAGTGATGACCCCAAGCAACCCGGACAAGGTTAATTGTTCGGTTCTTGAGTATCTTCTTCCTTCGGTCCAAGATAGACACCGGCTGTTTCTCATAGGACAGGTTGGTACCAACAACCAGTTCAGAGTGATCGAGGATAAGGCTTGGGTCCGATACATACCTACGCAACTGAGATACATGAAACACATCATGCACCTCTCGTAACGAAGGTGGAAGAGATAAACGATAAGCAACATCGCCTATCCTATCGAGAATAACAAATGGGCCTATGTATCGCGGACTCAACTTCCCGCGAACGCCAAATCTAATGACCCCACGGGTAGGTGAGATCCGCAAGAACACGTGGTCCCCAACAGAAAACTCTAGCGGCCTACGATGCTGGTCTGCCCAATGACGATGCCGATCTTGTGCAACTCTAAGTCGCTCCATAATTTCCTTAACCACTTCAACTGTCTAAACAATCATTTCTGGGCCTAACATCTTCCTCTCCCCGATATCATCCCATGCTAGTGGCGACCTACACTTCTTACCATATAATGCTTCAAATGGCGCCATCTGGATACTGGCTTGATAACTGTTGTTGTATGAGAATTCGACTAAGTGTAGGTGACTCTCCCAAGATCCTCCAAAATCTAGGGTGCAAGCTCGTAACATATCTTCTAAAGTCTGAATTGTTCTTTCTGATTGCCCGTCCGTCTGCGGATGGTAAGCCGTACTAAATCTTAACTTGGTACCAGAACTATGACGTAAGCTCTTCCAAAAATGTGATATAAAGCGGGTATCTCTGTCTGACACAATACTGACAGGGACTTCATGCTGCCGGACTATCTGCTGCATATACAACTCTGCCAATTTTTCTGTAGACTGCCTTATTCTGAAAGGAAGAAAGTGCGTCACCTTCGTAAGCCGATCTACTATCACCCAAATAGCATCTTTACCACTTGGCGATCTCGGTAAACCGATCACAAAGTCCATTGTAATATGCTCCCACTTCCATTCTGGGATAGGAAGCGGTTGTAATAATTCAGCTGGCCTCTGGTGTTCTGCCTTCACTTGCTGACACATCAAGCAACGGGAAACGAATCTAGCTATCTCCCTCTTCATTCCGTTCCACCAGAAGTGTTGCTTGATATCTTGGTACATCTTGGTCCCTCCAGGGTATATAAAATACTGAGAACTGTGAGCTTCTGTCATAACCTCCTGTCTGATATCTCCACTAGGCACACATAGACGTGATCCAAACCTAAGTGTACCATCTTCATGGATTTGCATCTCCTTTCTGAGTCCTGACTCACATTCTGTCCTAAGCTTCTGAATCCTTGGGTCCTGTGCCTGAGCTACCTTGATCCTATCTACTAAGTCAGATTAAACTTGTAGACCTACCAAAATTCCTACATCGCTAGGAAGTATAACTTCGATGCCCATCTCCTGAAGGTCTTCTAAGATATGCTTCTGTGTTGTCAACATAAATGCGCCGCCTCTCCTGCTAAGAGCATCTGCTACCACGTTAGCCTTGCCTGGATGATACTGAAGCTCCATGTCGTAATCCTTGATCAACTCCAACCATCTCCTCTGCCTCATGTTTAGTTCCTTCTGAGTAAAGATGTACTTCAGACTTTTATGGTCTGTGTACATGTCCACTCGATCACCATACAAGTAATGCCTCCATAGCTTCAAAGTAAATACTACTGCCGCCAACTCCAAGTCGTGAGTTGGATAATTCTTCTCGTGGTCTCGAAGTTGCCTAGATGCATACGCTATCACCTTTCCATGTTGTATGAGGACACATCCAAGTCCTTTACCTGACGCATCACAATATACTGTAAAACCTCCGGGTCCAACTGGCAATGTAAGAATAGGCGCTGATATCAACTTCTGCTTCAAATTCTCAAATAATGTCTGGCATTCTGCCGACCAGACGAATGGTACATCCTTTCGTGTCAAGCGGGTCATGGGTGCTGAAAGTCTCGCAAAGTCTGACACGAACCTTCTGTAATATCCTGCCAATCCCAAGAAACTCCACATATCAGCTACGGTCTTAGGTACTGGCCAAAACTCTACGGCTTCTACCTTCTTGGGATCTACTGCTACTCCAGCTCCTGATATGATATGACCCAAAAATGAAATATAATCCGTCCAGAACTCGCACTTGCTGAGCTTGGCATACAACTGGTTCTCTCTCAGAACCTGTAACACCTTTCTGAGGTGATCTTCATGCTCCTCTTCACTAGCAGAGTATACGAGAATGTCGTCGAGAAACACAACGACGAACTGATCTAAGTATGGCATAAAGATGCGGTTCATCAAATCCATAAATATTGCAGGAGCATTGGTCAAACCAAACGACATTATCAAGAATTCATAATGCCCATACTTCGACCTGAATATTTTCTTGGAAATATCCTCCTTCCGAACCCTCACTTGATGATACCCTGAACGAAGATCTATCTTGGAAAAAACTCTAGCTCTGCTCAACTGATCAAACAGGTCGTCGATCCTGGGTAGTGGGTACTTGTTCTTTACTGTTGCCGTGTTAAGCTTCCTGTAGTCAATGCACAATCTGGATGACCCATCCTTCTTCCCCACAAGTACCACTGGTGCTGTCCATGGTGATATGCTAGCTTGGATGAACTTCTTCTCCTTCAATTCCTCTATGTGCTGATATACCTTGGCCTGCTCTGAATCCGCCATTCTGTAAACTTGATCTGATATCGGTTTAGTTCTAGGTGCCAATTCTATACTGAACTCAATATCTCTAACCGGTGGTAGGCCTAGAAGTTCTTCGGAAAATATGTCCAGAAACTCTTCAACTACCTTCGGAACCTGGACTTCTTCCATTACCGTCACTACTCCCTACTCTTGTTGAGTTGCCACTGATCTGACTAAGGTGTAGGCCTTTAAAAATGACAGTCACGCTGAGTTGATCAGGACAGAGTCAAAAGTCACGCTCAGTTGATCAGGACAATATTTACAAATCACGCTGAGGAGACAGCTCACCATTTGTCAGAGAGTAATTATGACTGACAGCACAACAGTCGAAGAATGTCTCTTCGTATGCCACGTATGCACAGAATTCGAGAGATCACAACCGTCTATTGCGTGATTTTCGAAATCTTCTTCAGCAAGACTCAACCTTCACCAAGTTGGCGTACCAAAAGAGTTTCTTGTCATTTAATGCGACTGACAAAAGCAATCACTGTCAGAGATTTTGTGTCAGTCGAGGCACGCCAAATCAAGATAGCTGGCAGTTCTATCTCAAGTCTGCGTGTATTTTGAGCTTTCCCTCAAATCTGCGTGGATTCTGAAGTTTTTCTTCCTCAAGTCTGCGTGGATTCTGAAGTTTTCTTCACCAAGTCTGCGTAGATTCTGAAGCTTTCTGCCCCAAGTTTGTGTGTATTTTGAAGCTTTCTACCCCGAGTCTGCGTGGATTTCGTCTTCAACAAGTCTGCGTGGATTTCATCAAATTGGAGTACGTGGCAGCCATGCCACTGATCTCTCGCCTGCGTGTCCTGTAACTTGCACACGACTCATGCATGATTGCCATGTGTCCAACAGTTACAGGCCACGTCCAGTAACTGCTCACAACCTTGCGTATGTTAAATCCTGCATGATTTTCAACTAAGCACAGGCTGTGAAGACAGTTATCTTTTCAGTTATTATTTTTGACTCTATAAATAGAGTTCTTTTTCTCATTCATTGTACAGATACATAGTTATCTACTGTCAAAATTTTGAGAGCTTTTCTTCTTCGCATAGTCCAAGGGATAAAGTGATCGTCTTCTAGATCAGATTCCTACAGTTGTAATTTTCCCAGATACACAATAAATAAAGAAATTTATTTATGGAAAACAAATTGGCGACTCTGCTGGAGAAAACTATCTCCTCTTCTGAGATGGCAACAACTCAATGCGACACTTCGTCAATCGGCTCGACGAAGAAGGTGATGACGATCCAATTCGATCAACTCGCCTATGAAGAAATACAGCGGGCTAAGAGTGGTAAGCCCACTACAGCCTCCATCATCACTGCCAAGTCGAAGGGACACTCTGTCTATGTCCCTAAGAATCAGTTGGCAGCCAATGGTGAAGTCTCTGCCACAGTGTCTACTCCTAACACTGGCAAGAACTCTACTGCAAGCACGCACACTCTTGTGCGCTCGAAGATGACAACAATCAAAGATCACGCTAACAGTACTGGCTCCTTAGCCAAATCTGTTCCAGTGTGTGTCTCCAAAATTAAAAGTCACGCTGACAGTACTGGCTCCTTAGCCAAATCTGTTCCAGCGTGCAATTTTAACCCCAAAAGTCACGCTGACAGCACTGGTTCCTTAGCCAAGTCTGTTCCAGTGTGTAATTCTAAAATCAACAATCACGCTAACAATACTGGCTCCTTAGCCAAATCTGTTCCAGCGTATATTTCCAAAGTCAAAAGTCACGCCAACAGCACTGGTTCTTTAACCAAGCCTGTTTCAGCGTGTATTTCATCTAAGAAGAATAGCTCTTTAGCTATCTCTTCTTCTTTGCCAAGTTCTACTAGAACTGGGGGTGGTCTTCCACACAAAGTCCCTTCGAAAAGAGATAACTCTTTAGTTGTTTCTTCTGTTCCTGTAGTTTTTACTTTAGGAACAGCTTTGACTGACAATTTTGTTAGTCAAAGAAAAGGAGATGGTCTTTTGACTACTCTTCCTTCTGGACATTCTATGTCTCAAAACTTGAATGAGTCTAAGAAGAAACATTCCTTAATGTCTTCTTCTATGACTTCTTCGAATTGGGCACAAAATTTGTCTAGAAAAGGTCTGTTACCAACTCCTAATCAAGGGGGTGGTTCAACTTTTTCTTCTCTGCAAATATCCAGATCAATGGAAGGAAAACTCCATGTTTCCAAAACTAATGTGTTACCTCCAACTGATCTAAAAACAAAAATTAACACTTCTGATGTTAAGAAACCATACCAGTTGGAAACAAGGATAAGAGATCCAGATGCAGAGTATGCAAGAAACTATGTGGCTCATATTAATCATTCTCTATATAATCAAGAGCCATCAAGACCCAAGAATAGGAAATATACTCCTCAATCTTCACAAACAGATTTACGAGAATATCTTCAACAGAAGAGAAGGAGTAATTTTGTGACAAAGGACCATACTGAATGTGACTTCTATCCAAGAGTCATAATTCAATACAGATGTCAATCAATGGCTCAGGACTATGTTGATCATGAATGTGATTTCCAGCCGAGAGTCACAATGCAATGCAGATGTCAAACAAAACGACAATCTGTCTTCAATCGGATTCAGTGTGAACCTATGCCTGATGAAGATGAGCCTTTGTTTGCTTCTGTTAACATGACCTCTCGGGATGCTGGGGGTAGAGTTGATAGTCCAGATGGAGTATATAGAAATACCAGAGCAAGAGTCCTGGCTTCTAGTCAAAGAAATTTGATCTCTGAAGATGATTCTGAATTCCTTGGAGAATCTAACTTCCCACCTCTTCCTACTGGGGGTAGTTCTCCTATAATTGACTTTGATGCACAAAGCAATGATTCAGAACAAACAACATCTACCAGTTCATCAATAATCCCTCGTACAGTCACAACTTATATGGTTGATGGAAATACTGATGAACCTTCTTCTTCCTTGACTCCTCAAGATCAAAAAATTGCTTCTTTGGAACAGCAAATGAAGTCCATGGCTGATACTATGAAATCAATGTATGAACTCATGACAGCTCAGTTGCAAAATCGACAGACTGTACCAGATGCCATACCAACTGACACTGATATGAGTCCAGTACAAGTTCCTCCAGCAGTACAATCCAATACTCCTGGACCAGCTCAACCAAACCCTAGTCTCTCTGGAGCTGGGGGTAGTACTTATAATGCTGTTCCTCCTCCCAACTATTCTCTACAAGTTACAACTCCACAATCTTCCGGAGTTGTTAATGAAGAATTGAGGAATCTCAAAACTCAATTCGAGGCATTCAAACAGAAGGATGGTTTACAAAGGTTAGGCATCAAACAACCTTATCCGATAGAATGGAAGCAAGTATCGTATCCTCCTAAATACAAGCCTCCTACTATCTTATTCTATGATGGAACCACTTCTCCAAGTCAGTTTATTAATCACTTTGAAGTGATGACTGATCAGCTGCAACCAAGCGACGCCCTCCTTACTCGGGTGTTTGTTGGATGTCTCAAGGGAACAGCTTATGAATGGTATAGAAGTCTCCCAGATGGGAGCATTACCTTATTTGCCGGTTTCAAACAGATATTTCTTGAACGGTTCTATGAAGGGCTCAATGACATGACTATGTCTGCTCTTATTAGAATCAAGTAGAAAAATAATGAAACTACAGAAGAGTACATTGAACAGTTTCGAAGAGAAGCTCTGAAGATGCCTCTTGGAACTCCTGATGCTGTCACCATCGACACATACAAATCAAACTTGTTGCCAATCATCAGCATGTGGACAGGATCCACCCAATTCCAAGACTGGCCTTCTTTCATAGTTAGTGCCAAGGCCGCAGAAATTAGTGCTGAAACCTTCAAAGGTTTAGGAGTGCAGATGACTCCTAAAGAAACAGGTCAAGGTACTAACAATAAAAACAATGCTCGCAAGGGAAAAGGAAGAAAAATGCCTGTTCGTATTCCTCCTCTGAAATATGGAAGGACGAAATGCGGATTGGGCTATATAGCTCCTACTCCTTTTATCAATATTATCCATGAAGATCCCGAGTCTGACGAAGATAAGAGATCTGATTCTTCTAGTACCACTTCTTGGGGTTCCGATACGAGTATCGACGATTTCTACTGCAACATTCTGTCTTCCAACATGGTTTCCATTGACCATTCTGAAGAAAGTGATGAAGACGAAGAAGAGTTTGAAATCTCACCTGAATCAGAACAATGGGCCCAAAGATTAGATAATCAATGGGAGTTCCGTTTCGAGCAAAAAGAACCTCCGACTGAAGACAAACTTGTTCAAATAGATGTTGGTGAAGAGGGATCTTCCAAACCAATATTCATCAGTGAAAGTCTTTCTGAAACTGATAAGCAAGACATGATCAAACTCATTCGTGACGACATCGATGTCTTCGCTTGGAGTTATGAAGATATGCCAGGACTTGATCCACAAATTGCAACTCACAAGCTCAATATCTTGCCGAATGCTAAACCGGTCAAACAACAACAACGACGATTTCGTCCAGACATTATGGATGCAATTGAAGCTGAAGTCAATAAACTCATGACCTCCGGGTTTATTAGAGAGGAACAACATCCCGATTGGGTGGCTAACATAGTTCCTGTCCTTAAAAAGACTGGCAAGATCAGAGTATGCATAGACTTCCGCGATCTCAATGCGGCATGTCCTAAAGACGAATTCCCTCTACCAATCACTGATGTCATGATCGATAATACCTGTAGATTTGAACGGATGTCATTCATGGACGGGTATTCTGGATACAATCAGATTAAAATGTTTCCAGATGACGAGAAGCACACTTCTTTTAGAACGCCGATCGGTACATACTGTTATACAGTTATGCCGTTTGGTCTCAAGAATGCAGGAGCAACTTATCAACGAGCTATGAGCACTATATTCCGTGAACATTTGCGGAAAACAGTCGAATGTTATGTTGATGATATTGCAGTCAAAAGTCGACAAAAGGAGGATCATATCCAAGATTTGAAGACTATATTTGATCTAATACGTAAGCATCAATTAAAGATGAACCCTACTAAGTCCTTCTTAGACGTCTCTAGTGGTAAATTTCTCGGCTTCGTCATTACCTCTAAAGGTATACACGTGGATCCCGAGAAGATCAAAGCCATCCAAGAGATGCGTCCTCCACGCACCTTAAAAGAGCTACAAGGATTTCAAGGAAGGATCGCTTATATCAGGAGATTCATCTCTAATTTATCAGGACGCTGCAGACCATTCAACAAACTTATGAAGAAATGTGTTTCTTTTGTCTGGAATGATGAATGTCAGAAAGCATTCGATGATATAAAACAATATCTGATGAGCCCTCCAGTATTGGTACCTCCCGTTTCAGGAATTCCATTTCTCCTATATACTCGAGCAATGAGTCATTCATTGGGTGCATTACTCGCTCAAAAGAATCAAAATGGTCATGAACAAGCCATCTACTATCTCAGTCGTACTATGACCGGAGCTGAACCTCGATATTCACCGGTCGAAAAAGAATGTCTAGCCTTGATGTTCGCTGTTCAAAAGACACGACATTATATCATTGGCCAAACTATTCATGTCATCTCCAGGATCAATCCTATACGGATCATGATGAAGAAACCCAGTGTTTTGAATTCTCGATTAGCTAACTGGGGAATCCTACTTGCTCAATATGACATACATTATATTCCTCAGAAGTCAGTCAAAGGACAAGCTTTAGCTGATTTTCTGGCTGCTCATTCAATTCCAGAAGATTCAAAACTCTATGACGAAATTCCAGATGAAGTCCTAGATTCAAACCAAATTGCTGAAGAAGATCCTACTTGGCGTCTATTCTTTGATGGAGCTTCAAGAATAGGTCATAATGGTGATATTGTCGCTGGAGTTGGAATCGTTCTTGTATCGCCAGAAGGTCTTACTATCCAAAGAGCTTATTCTCTCGATCAGCCGTGTTCAAACAATGTAGCTGAGTATAATGCATTACTCATTGGTCTTCAACTCGCTAAACATCTAAATATTCAACATTTGGAGGCGTACGGAGATTCTAAACTCATTGTCAATCAGATAAGGGGTACTTATGAAGTCCGCCATCAAGATCTGGTTCCTTATCATAGATCAGCTATATCTATGGCTTCTTCGTTTGAAGAATTCTTCATTGAACATGTTAGGCGAGCATGTAACACAGAAGCTGACGCTCTTGCTAATCTTGCGGCGGTGTTAGCTATCCCGATTAGACGACAACAAATGATTGTTGTTCGCAATCGAGAGCTATTTCATCTCGAAAACAATCTGACTATAGGACTTCCAGTTGACATTGAAGAATCAACATCACATGATGTCAATACAACAAGAGGATTTGGATTTAGTCGTAAATCTTTATCATCTTCATCTGATTCCAGCATAGAATTCATCTTCAGTAACTCGACCGAGAATCAAAATACGGATACGGATTGGAGACTTCCTTTCTTAGATTTCGTATTGTATGATATTCTTCCAGATGATCCGAGTGAGGCAGCATCTATCAGACGACGATAACTCAGATTCTATTACAATCATACTACAAAAACCTTATATCGTCGAGCTTATGATGGTTTACTTCTTCGATGTGTTGCCGGTGACGAGGCTCAACAAATTATTTGTGAAGCACATGATGGAATTTGTGGAGCACATCAGCCTGGACCAAAACTTCAAGACCGTATTCGATGTATGGGTTATTATTGACCCACTATGGTATCAGACGCCATCGAATATGCAAAGAAGTGTAAAGCTTGTCAAATCCATGCGGATTTTATTCATCAACCTTCGGAATTTCTACATTCGACGATAGCATCATGGCCCTTCGAAGCTTGGGGCATGGACATTATTGGTCCGATCAATCCGTCGTCATCAAAAGGTCATCGGTTTATTCTCGCAATAATCGATTACTTCTCCAAATGGGCCGAAGCCATTCCTTTGTCTGAAGTTAAGACGTCTAATGTTATTAGCTTTATTAAGCACCACGTCATCTACAGATTTGGTGTTCCTCGACGCATTATTCATGATAATGGACCACAATTCGTCAGCCAGAAATTTACTCGGTTCTGTGACGATCACCGGATCAACAATGTGGCTTCTACCACATATAATCCGGCAGCTAACGGATTAGCAGAAGCTTTCAACAAGACCATCATCAAACTCCTAAAGAAGTTTGTCTCTACTAACAAACGTAATTGGAGTGAGAAGCTCGGTGAATGTTTGTGGGCTTATCGCACTACAGTTCGTAATGCTACTAAATGTACACCCTTCTCTCTGGTGTATGGTTGCGAAGCTGTTCTTCCATTAGAGATTCAAATTCCTTCTTTAAGGATAGCAATCGCTAATGAACTCACTGCAGAAAATAATGATCGTCTTCGACTTCAAGAATTAGAAGCTCTGGATGAAAAGCGATTATCTGCTCAACAGAATATTGAATTCTATCAAGCTAGAATCTCAAGAGCTTTTAATAAGAAAGTCAGAGTTCGATCGTATCAAAAAGGAGAACTTGTTCTAACAGTCAGACGTCCTATGACTATGACTCATATGAGTAAGGGCAAATTTGACGCAAAGTGGGAAGGACCCTATATTGTGAGCAAAGTTTTCTCAAATGGAGCTTATCAACTCTCAGAATTGGATGGTCGAAAAGTTTTGATGCCTATTAATGGCAAATTCCTTAAGAAGTACTATGTATAAATGTAAATGCTTGTAATCATCAGATAGTTTCATGTTTAGAAATAAAATTTTTATTTTATTTTTATCATGAATGATGATACATGATATTAAAGAAGATCACTATCATCCTTTTCTACATTTGGACGTGGGCCACTGCCGTCCTTCTCGAAGACGCGATCAGCAAAAGAATTGAGAACCTCTTTGCTGGAACCCACGAGGAACTTACAAGTAGCCATTCTCATGGCTTCTTCTTCAGTCTTTCCTGGTTCGAGCAGGAAGTCCAGAATATCCCTTGGTGGCTTGGGTACAGACGAACCTTCGCCTGCTACCGCTTTCTTCAATTGAATTGGATCAGCAGGACATTCTCCAATGCCTTTCTGAATCTTCATGGCAATTTCAGCTTTCTTGGATGCTTCTTCAGACGACATTCTTATGTTTGAAAGAAGAAGTGTTCGTTCTGGTCAGATTTCTGCTATATTTATAGGCAGAAATTCTATAAATAATCAAACGTCACGTTCATCCGACGGTTCATCCATTCATTAATCACGTTCATCCGACAGTTCATCCATTCATTTCTCACATTCATCCGACGATTCACAAATTCATTAATACTTGACGGTTCATCCGTTCATTTATTACGTTCGTCCGTTCATGATCTTCTATCAATTTATTAAGTGGGGATTCATTATTTATCATATTTTCATAACCTCTGAATCAATTCCGAATCTATCTACTCATTTATCATTTTTGACCTCTGCATAGAAATCAATCTATTTTCTTTTGAGTTCATACATATTATCACGTCCATAATACCTCTGATAATATCATATACTCTAAAACAGAAAAGAAGATTTTATTATCTATCATGTCCACAATTCATCCACAAATACAAATTATTGAGCATAGAAGAATTATCATTTCCATTCCCATTTCACCATAAAAAGTCTATTACATTTTCTTAGACTTTCTTACAAATCATAATGGAAATCTATTACAAATCTTGGATTTTCATTCCACACCACAACAATAACCTAAAAGAGATGTATCTTCTTCTTTGGATCTTCTCCGTCGGACCTTCTCTGTCAGGTTCGTTGTTGGTGGCAGTTCCTAACCGCACAGAATCCCAACAGTCCCAATCATTTAGGGATAAATATCTCTTTAAAGTCATCTCAGCGTGACTGATTTCATTTTATCATCTTATTTTCAAAGTATTTCGAAAATTTTGAAGTCTTTTCAATTCTTCGAAAACTTTGAAGGGGGTCTTGTAGGCCTTTAAAAATGACAGTCACGCTGAGTTGATCAGGACAGAGTCAAAAGTCACGCTCAGTTGATCAGGACAATATTTACAAATCACGCTGAGGAGACAGCTCATCATTTGTCAGAGAGTAATTATGACTGACAGCACAACAGTCGAAGAATGTCTCTTCGTATGTCACGTATGCACAGAATTCGAGAGATCACAGCCGTCTATTGCGTGATTTTCGAAATCTTCTTCAGCAAGACTCAACCTTCACCAAGTTAGCGTACCAAAAGAGTTTCTTGTCATTTAATGCGACTGACAAAAGCAATCACTGTCAGGGATTTTGTGTCAGTCGAGGCACGCCAAATCAAGATAGCTGGCAGTTCTATCTCAAGTCTGCGTGTATTTTGAGCTTTCCCTCAAATCTGCGTGGATTCTGAAGTTTTTCTTCCTCAAGTCTGCGTGGATTCTGAAGCTTTCTTCACCAAGTCTGCGTAGATTCTGAAGCTTCCTGCCCCAAGTTTGCGTGGATTTTGAAGCTTTCTACCCCGAGTCTGCGTGGATTTCGTCTTCAACAAGTCTGCGTGGATTTCATCAAATTGGAGTACGTGGTAGCCATGCCACTGATCTCTCGCCTGCGTGTCCTGTAACTTGCACACGACTCATGTATGATTGCCATGTGTCCAACAGTTACAGGCCACGTCCAGTAACTGCTCACAACCTTGCGTATGTTAAATCCTGCGTGATTTTCAACTAAGCACAGGCTGTGAAGACAGTTATCTTTTCAGTTATTATTTTTGACTCTATAAATAGAGTTCTTTTTCTCATTCATTGTACAGATACACAGTTATCTACTGTCAAAATTTTGAGAGCTTTTTTTCTTCGCATAGTCCAAGGGATAAAGTGATCGTCTTCTAGATCAGATTCCTACAGTTGTAATTTTCCCAGATACACAATAAATAAAGGAATTTATTTATGGAAAACATAAGGTGAACCTCTTCATGCCTGGAATATCAAAAGATACACTCCCTCTACGACAATCTATTGTCGCATGACTGTCTTTCAGCCAGTCCATGCCTAAGATAACGTCGAAATTTCCAACAGGAAATTCTATCAACCTGGCGGGCAAGGAATGCCCGCAAACTACAACGCTACACGCTAGAATAACTCTACTAACTCCAACGAGCCCATTACCAGTGAGTATATTCAACCTTCCTGGTATTGCCTCGAACTCCATTCCTAGCCGTGTCGCGAATTGTGTAGATATAAATGAGTGTGATGCTCCCGAATCAAACAATGCTACTGCGGGATATAAGGCAACGAGAATGTTACCTGCCACAACATCTCTCGATGCCGACGCCTCTTCTAAGGACAGAGTGAATGCCTTCCCTCGACCTCCTTGCTGGTTTCCATGCTGCGGCCTAGCCTGGTGCTGCTGCTAGCCCCTGCCTTGGTGATGCTGGGGTGGTCTATGCTGGTGTTGCTGCATCGGCGGTCCCTGCTGCCGAAACATCTGAGCCTGGGTCAGGAACGGGCGTTGTGCCAAAGGTTTTACTGCCACCGCTGGTCCTCGATACTGGCCTGCCCCTGGTGCTGGCTGAGCAGGAAATTGTTGCACTGGTCCTCCTGACCTCGAATTTATGGGACAGGTGGTAACCCGATGATCTGGATTTCCACATATCAAACACTGCCCGTTCAATGTCCGACACACATCTCTAGTGTGTCCTACCTTCCCACAATAAGTACAGCCCATTGGGGGTTGCTGGTTCTTCCTCTGTTGCTGTTGCTGCTGCCTTGGCGGTGGTGCTGGCCCTCGCATTGCCATATCGTGGATGCGAATTCCAGGAGATGGTGTTATTGTTTTGGGTGCTACTCCCCCTCCTCCTTCAATCTGACTGTGAGATCTCTTCTGGCCTCTAGTCCTTGCCGTGATCCTCTGGATGGTGATCTCATGCCTTCGGGTTGCCGTCAATACCTCATCGAAAGTCTGGTAGTTATTCTCCTCTATCAATTGTAAGAGCTCAAGATGAAACCCTTGCTGGAACCTCATAGCCCTCTGGCTCTCTATTGCTACCATTTCCGGGGCGAACCTACTCAGTCTGCAGAACTCCGCTGCATAAGCATCTACCGTCTTGCCAGCCTGCCTGAGGTTGATAAATTTCTATTGTAGCTTAAACTGCGCCACAACCCCATAGTACTTCGCTTGAATCTTGTAGTAAAATTGTCCCAAGCAACAGGACGTCTGATGCCCACTTCCTCTGATTTCCACCAATCACGTGCGAGATCCTGAAGTAACAACTTCACCTGATCCACACGTTCTTCTGCCGGTACTTTAGCTGCTGCCAGAATAGCCACAATATCCTTAAGCCACGCATCTGCTGAGATGGCATCTTCCGTGCCCTCAAAACGGCGAGGGTTGTACTTATAAAACCTGGTTGATGCTCCTGAATCTGTCCTTGTCCCTCTTTTTAAAGCCGTCTGCAATCCTTGGTTGAGTAGCACATTCTGCTCTTGCAACTGAGCGTGCATGCGCTGCTGGGCCAACATCTGGTGTTGCTGAGTAGCCATCATCCCTCTCATGATCTCCAGAAGGGCCGGTGTGTCCACTTCCACAGGGGTAGGTGGAACTATTGGTGGTGTGGGAACCTCCGGATACTGTGGTCCAGCTGCTGGTCCCACTATCACTTCTTCTTGGATAGTCTCTTGAGGTAGTACTGGCCCTTGTTGCTGACCACCCTGGTCATGTTGCCCATGCTGCCCTTGTTGTTGCTGTCCAGTCCTGACAGATGTGGACGAGGTGCCCCTAAGAAAGGGACAAGAGAATAATCAAACGATCGGACAGGAAAGATCAATGAAGCCAAAAGATACCAGAAGGTCAAGCTAGGGTTGAGAACAACGAATCATGAGATCAAGGGGGAACATGTGTGATTGAGACATCCTATAAATCAAAATACCCCACAAGTCTGAAATCAGACCTGCATGGGCCACCACTAAAACCTTGTCACGCTCCAGAACCAGAATACTGTAGAGCGGGGGAATGACTCAGCCAGCTACGTATTACGGGTAGATGAATACTGTATAATACGATCAATGCTGTCTAATAAGACGAGGGGGTGCATACTACATGAAGGTCTCACTATGGTCACTTTACATCTATTGTCTCAATCATCCAAACAAGAAACAGAAATAGAGAACATGTAAGATAAAGCAGTAAGACGTCCCAAACGCTCAGTCAAAATGTTCTTGAGATCTGGCTTTACAAAACACAGCCAGATGATGTAGCAAGGTATACACAACTATTATCAGCTGCAGCCTGACTTTAGTTGCAATTATGTAAAAGTAAGTACAAGACGGTCCGACTAACATGTCGGAGCCAAACGGCAAGATAAAGTAAATAACAAAACGAACGGGGAGGTAAGGAACCCACTCGAGTCCTCCTGCGATCATTTCTCTAGTATTGACCACCAGTATCATATCATATACATAGAGCATCAAAATGATAAAATTATCCTCGACAAAGTACTTCAGAAACACACGGTAATTTGACTTCATCCTAGCATAATCATTCTCTCCCATAAACTTCATATACCAGTGCTACAAAGAGTGGTTCAAACCATAGAGACTCTTCTTCAAAAGACAAGCTAAATGTGTTTTAATTGTCCTTTCTCGCCGATACTCTTGGGTTGCTCATATACAACTTGTCCTCCAAATCGCCATGAAGGAGCATCGTCTTCACATCCGTTTTACTCGACCTCCAAATCAAAACATGTTGTAAAACTTAGCACCACATGAATGAATGAATGACAGCTTATCAGTAATATCCTTAATCAGAGGCTTCAAAGTGATCCAATTATCAACCGGTTGAATATTATGGAGGAATAATTTTGATTCACCAACAATGAACATTCCTTCACCAAAACGCCCGTATTTTTTGCCCTTTTGCAAACAAATAGTCTTCCGGCTCAAATCTTACAAATGCTAATGTTATTTTTTTCTTCTTCTGGAAATTGCTGAGAAACCCACTTTCGGGGTGGATGTTTATGAAAAACCCACCCGCATGGTGGATTTTATGAAATATCCAACATTATGTATTTTCACGTTAAATATTTCAAGATTTCCTTTAGATGCTCTGTATTTACAAAATTACAATTTTGATAATACCATAGCTACCCCTTCGCGCAAATTTGGTCATATATATGTATTTGAATTCACAAACTCAGATTTTGATTGCGATTTTCGTCTTCTTCTTATTCACGAGATATCTGAATTCCATTACTCTTATCTTCAGCAGAGATCACAAAGATTATTCGTAGTTCACTGTGCTTTTCTTCAGTCGAACTCCGATCATCGCTCATCATCATCATCATCATCATCTTTGTGGAGAGATTTAAAGTTTTCCAGCGATTAGGTCATTTTTAGTGGCTTCATTCTGCAACGATTTAACTTGTTTCTGAAGCTCGCTTTTCTTATTCCTGAGCCTTTTACTTGTCTCTTTGAGCTTCTTGGTTGTTTGCACTGATATAAAACAAACAACAATGAAAAGTATGATATCAATCAATATATACTTTAAAAAAAAGAAGGAAAAAAAGATCATTTTTCGTAATCTTAACACAGGGAATGACCATTCTTCGTAATTTTTAAACGGGGAATGGCCATTCTCCTGCATTCTAACACGGAGAATAGCTATTCTACGTGATTTTACAACGGAGAACGACCATTCTTCGTGATTTTAACACGGAGAATGGTAATTCTTCGTGATTTTAACATGGGGAATGTCAATTCTCCGTGATTTTAACACAGAGAATGACAATTCTCCGTGATTTTAACACGAAAAATGGTCATTCTCCTGCATTCTAACACGAAAAATGGCCATTCTATGTGATTTTTCCATAATTTTAACACGGAAAATGACTATTCTCCTGCATCTTAACACGGAAATAACCATTCTCCATGATTTTAACACGGAGAATGGCCATTCTCCGTGATTTTACAACGGGGAATGACCATTCCCCGTTTTAACACGAAGAATTACAATTCTCCGTCAATTTAACACGGGGCCATTCTCTGTGTGTCAATTCTCCGTGATTTTAACACGAATAATGACAATTTTTCGTTATTTTAACATGGAGAATGATCATTCTCCTGTATTTTAACATGGGGAATGGCCATTCCCTGTCATTTTAACACGGAGAATGACAATTTTTCGTGTATTTACCACGGGAAAAGACCATTCTCCATGATTTTAACACGGGTAAACGTGATTTTAACACGGAGAATGACAAAAAGCTCTTAATTCTCTTCACATCAGCTCTCTCTCTTCTCTAACTGGGGTTCCAGTTGATGATGATGATGATGAAGTGGGATTCCGGTTGATGATGATGATGATGATGATGAAGTGAGGTTCCAGTTGATGATGATGAAGTGGGAACTGATGATGACAACATGGTGTGAAGATTGCGAATGGAGAGTTACTGACGGGTTTTTGAAGTAAGATTTTTTGGAGGAGAAAATCTAGATTCGAAAGTGAGCAGCGTATGGAAAAAGGGGAAGAATCAAAACTTTTTTTTTTTGAAGAGTATGTTTCGTGGGTGTTTTCAATAAATTAGAAGGGCAAAAAGGTCATTCCGCACCCTTTTATATATTTTTCGCTAATTCTAGGCACGCGATAAAATATTATTTTGCGGTAGATTTTTCATAAAACTTTTGCAATTTTTGGGCATTTGATAAACTTTCCCTTTTTTTTTACGCAAACAATTTTCAGACAAATATAATTCAACACTCTTCAGGCAAATGAACATTGACTACACCTAACTAATAATAATGTTTGATTAGTATCATAAAGTGGCTGTAGTTTAGTGGTTAGAATTCCACGTTGTGGCCGTGGAGACCTGGGCTCGAATCCCAGCAGCCACATTTACACATTTTTTGTTTTCTCATTTTTTTGGAAATCAGAGTTGGCGTCCCAAGGGGAGCAATGGGTCATGCCCATTACGCCTCCGCTTGAAAAGAGGAATGAGACGCCAACATAGTATGGGATGACAACTATATCATAGGCCTGTCAACGAATGCTTATCGATACGGATTGGACAATATCCGTATCCATATCCAATTTTTTTTTTGTAATATCCGAATTCGATCCGATATTGGAACGGATATTTCGTTTGGTACTTTGAATTCGTATCCGTTTAGTTTAACGGATAACGGATAAAATTCGATTCGATCCGATAAAAAAAAATTCGAATCTACCTAATCTTTTGTTATTATCCGAATATCCGAAATCTGATTAGTTTATATATATATATATATATATATATATATATATATATATATATATAGTCTCTTGTTAATATCCGAAATCCGAAAAATAACAATGTCTTTTTTCGCTCTTCTGGGATCTTCTCGGAAGTCCTCCTCCACTATAATCGATTCCAGCCATCTATTCCTCAGTGTTGTCCACCTCCTCTCACTAATGGCAGAAAAAAAAAATCAAGAAAATGAATCAATAAATATCAAGACTAAATTAAACCCATCAACAAAAACATAAAAAAAAATAAAAAAAAAACACAACAGAGAGAGAGGGAAGATTCGTCACTGGAAAAACCAAAAGGTAGGTGCCTACCATCTCAAAATCCAATCTTGAGGTTATGTTGAACGATTTATTGAAAAAGTCGCCAGAATCCATTTTTTTTTTTAAAAACCATTAGACCGTTCTATCCCACATCTATCTATCTATCTATCTATCTATCTATCTGTGCATTAATATTAAATATCACCTGTTTGGAAGAAGCCCATGTGAAGTGAAGAAGAAAGTTTACTTCTTTGTTGGTCTGAGCAAGAAAAAACACCCACAACCTAGAGGTGAGCATTCGGTTAATTCGGTTTAAACCAAATCGAATAACCCAAACCCGAATTGGACCGAAATCGAAACCGAACCGAATTGGCCCAAAACCGAATTAAACCGAAGAAAATTAAATTGGTTCGGTTTTCGGTTTATTCACTTTGTTAATATTTTTTTGTTAATATATATAGTAACTAAATATACCTAGACATATTTAGTATATACCTATATATATTAATATATATATATATATATATATATATATATATATATATATATATATATATACACACACACACACACACACACACACACACACACACACACACACACACAGAGTAATTAAACAGTAATTAAATTTTTTTATTCGGTTTTCGGTTTTGGACCGAAACCGAAACTCAAAACCGAAACCGAATAAGAAAATTTAGTATTTTCAAAACCGAAACCGAACCGATTTTTTTTTAAACCGAACCGAACCTCTTATTCGATCCGGTTCGGTTCGATTTTCGGTCCAAAACCGAATAATGCTCATCCCTACCACAACCTCTCTATCTCTAGCAATCCGTTGGGTAAATCACCCATACATTTTGGAACCGAACTCAACTCTATAGAAAATTGGGAATGTCTTTTTTCACCAAAAGATTAGTAAGTAGTGTTATTACAACCCATTTTACTTTGATGATAGCATGACTTATTAACTTCCAAGAAATTGATTGCATCTTGCCTGTAACTGCACTGTGCATTCAAGAAAGCTGAAGCTTGACTATTCAGCTTCACTGTAAATGCAAACTGTAGGCCTCGTTTGGTTTGCGGAATCTCCCGGTTGGAAAAAGAAAGTAATTACTTTCCTATGTTTGGGTGCCCAAGGAATTGAGGAGGAAAGGAAAGTGATTCCCAATGGAAGGAAAATTAGGGAGAAAAATGATTCCATCCATCCAAGGAAGAAATCACTTTCCCACATTGAAGTATTCACTTTCCTTTCCAAATTCCTTGGCATTGCCAAACATCGGAAAAGAAAATCAATAGGAATTAAAGTTTTCCAAAGAAAAGGAAATGACAAGAAATTGATCCATTCCGCGAACCAAACGAGGCCTAAATGCATCATTTGGTTTCCCGAAATGGAATATTATTGTCAAGGAAACTTTTCATTATACCTTATTTAACCTCCAAGAAGACAATGACACTTGCATTAAATATAAGGTGGAAAAAAATACCGCATTTTTTTGTGCATTGTAAATAAATTACTCTATTTTGCGTTGGAATACTCGTCATACTGCACATATCAATTAAAAAAAATATACAACATATTATTTAGGAATAAAAAAAGACACCTCTAGAAATTTTTTATGGTGAAGCCAAAATTTAACATTATATATATATATATATATATATATATATATATGAGTCCGGATCGGAAGCACCCAAGTGGGAGGCCCCCAAAAGCCCCCCTCTTACTGCACCGTTGGATCGAGGGGACGTGCCCGCGGGCCCCACGCAGCCCGTTCGATCCAACGATCCAACGATCCGGATTATATATATATATATATATATATATATATATATATATATATATATATATATATATATATATATATAGGCGGATCAAAAGTTCCCCTTAGAAAACCTCCTAAAAAATCCCTCACTCTCAGCCGTAATTTAATGTTAATATTAACATTAAATACTAAAATTAACATTAAACTTAAGAATAAAATTAATATTAACATTAACATTAACATTAATATTAACATTAACATTAATATAAAAATAAAAATAAAAATAAAAATTAACATTAATATTAACATTAACATTAACATTAATATTAACATTAATATTAATATTAATATTAACATTAAATTACGGATGAGAGTGAGGGAGTTTTTAGGGGGTTAAAAAAAAAAAAAAAAAAAATATATATATATATATATATATATATATATATATATATATATATATATATATATATATATATATATATATATATAAATAAATAAAAAATATATATATATTAGAGAAAGAAAAATCTTATAAAGAAACTGGAGCACAGGCTTACAAAAAGAGCACCCGCTCCCCACACACAAAAGCCAGCCTTAGAGCATCTTCAACCCTATTGTGAATTTAGAAAAAATGGTTGCCACATAGGAATGACAAACTTTTATTCCAAAAATTCTTCTCCAATGCAAATGTAGAATAAAACATGAAGTTGACATGGCAATGACATGGCAAGAAGAATGTGAAGTTGGTTGTCTAGATCTAGACAATGCACTTCACAATGACTTTGTCTCCACATCATCAATTATGAATAGAAATATTTATAAAAAAAGTTGAAGAAATGGAGGAGTTGTCTTGGAAGTTGGAAAAAATACTTTTTATTGTCTCCTTAATACTTTTGCATTGGAGATAATTTTTCTATCTCATTGTCTTTTGAGATATAATTTTGCCACATAAACAAGACATTGTCTTGTGGCTCATGCCACATAGGAGCCACCTAAGACTCACAACACTTAACAAGACAATAGGGTTGGAGATGCCCTTAGGCCAACAAAGTGAGCACCCACTCCCCACACTCTCAGGCAAGCCGAAGAGGCTGCCTGCAAGAAAATGAGTAAAACCCACCCGATAGACACCCAAAACCAAAAAGGAAACTAAGCTAGTCTTGGCTCCACCCTCCAAACTTTCTCTTTCTGCCGAATGGTTTCGAAACTCAATTGTTGTTTCGAAAATGAATGCTCTTCGTACCTGTGTTTATTTCTGTTTTTCCAAAGGACCCATAAAATAGTTGCCGCCTCCTCTTTCCTGTTCGATAGCCACCAGAAATTAATCCGAGCTTTGATATCCTTCCCTCCATTCTCAGCCTTCCATTTCTTCTCTAGGTCATTCCAAAGTTCCGTTGCGATCTCCCCCTCTGCAAGGATATGGCTCAACGTCTCCTCTGCCCCATTGACGCAACAGTAACATTGGGACGCAAATTGAAATCCCATGGATTTGAGAATGTCATCCGTAGGCAGCTTGCCGCGAAGAATACGCCACACCAAAATACTCCACTTAATCGGAAAATGCTTACCCCAAATGTTCTCGAAAACAGGTTCGGTGACGTACCTCTCGCGAGTCAACTCCCACGCCGACCGTAGAGAGAACAGCCCACTAGGCGACGCCGACCAGAAAAGTGTATCCTCCTTATCATCAATCGAAACACCCCTGCTTCTGACCGCCGCCACCGCTTCTTCACCGAACAGCCCTCCCATGCGGTCGAAGTCCCATCCTCTGTCTTCGGACCAGAGCTCAGCGACCGCGGAAGGCGCCGACCCCTCAGCCAACAGCCTGAGCCTCCCGATCCCAGTCCAGTTCTCCTTGAGTGGGTCGCAATCCCCCTTGCCAATCTTCATCTGGATACTGTGCTCCCCCAACTCCCTCCTCGTAATCAGGCGCCTCCAAATATGCGACGCCTTGCAGTTGGCAATGGCAACATATGGGTGCCTTTTCTTGCAATACCTCCCCCTCATGAATTTGGACCACATCGAGTTTTGGCTTCGCACTTTCCACCAAAGCTTGACTGAGAGAGCATCGATGACATCTTTGATACCACGAATCCCCAGGCCCCCCCTCCGCATACGTCCTGGACATGCTCCTCCATCCGGCCCACACCCCCTTCACCCGACCCTCTCTTCCCCCAAAAGAAGTCGACGAACAAACGCTCGATACCTTTCACGACCGCCCCCGTCGGGTTGCACGCAGCTAACGTGTACATTGCCATGGAACACAACACGTTCTTAACCAGTATGAACTTACCTCCAAGTGATAGGACTGAATTGTGCCAGCCTTAATCTTCTTCGAAATGAGCGACTCGAACAGCTCAGCCCGCCTTCTGCCATAGGCCAACGGACAGCCCAAGTATAGGAACGAGGGGGGGGGGGGGGGGGGGGGGGGGGGGGGAGAGCCCGAAGGGAAACTAGAGATCGCCTCCAACTTCCTGCGCCTCACTGCCAGAAAGGAATGGTGTAGGAATATTTGCTCTTACCTGCATTCACCCGCTGACCTGAAGCCCGTTCGTACTTCTGGATCACGTTCATCACCATCAACACCGACACTTTATCACCAGCCGAGAAGATCAACACGTCGTCAGCATAAGCGAGGTGTGACACGATCGGGCAACCTTTCGATGAGAAGTACCTCCCGAACCGCGGATTGATCGCCAAACCGTTCAGACTCCTACTGAAAGCTTCAGCTGCCAGGATGAAAATTGCAGGGGAGAGTGGGTCCCACTGACGCACCCCCCACTGAGATTTGAAGTATCCCGCCGCCTCCCCGTTCACAAGCGGCGTGAACCAGCAATCAAACATCGCTCTGAATATAATATCCGTCCACTTCTCCGAGAAGCCAAACGCCCTGAATATCCAAATGATGAAGCTCCAATCCAGCTGGTCGTATGCTTTCTCCATGTCCAGTTTAATAGCCACTCTCCCTCCATGCTTCTTAGTCCCCATGTAGCTGACCATCTCTTGAGCCATCATTATATTATCGACTATTTCTCTTCCCTGCACAAACGCACTTTGTTCAGCCGAAATGATCTTCGGAAGTAGTAACTCCATCCTGTTGGAGATAAGTTTAGAAATGATCTTGTTAAAAAAATTACATAAACTTATCGGCCGGAAATCTTTGAAAGATAAGGGGTTACTAGTCTTAGGGAGCAAGACCAGCAACGTGCTCCCCACAGCCTTGGGAAGATGGAGCCCCTCGAAGAAAGCAACCACCGCCTCCACGACGTTCGCGCCCACGATCTCCCAGCACGACTGAAAAAAAGCTCCTGAGAACCCGTCAGGACCCGCAGCGGTGTCCGCCTTCATAGAGAAGACAGTATATCTGACTTCCTCGGCAGTAGGAGCCTTCTCGAGGTCATGGTTGTCCTCCTCCGAGATGAGCTTTGGGATGCCCTTTAGCAGGTCATCGTCTTTGTAGATCGCCTCCTTAGACAGCAAGTTGGAAAAGAACTCTGTCGCTTCATCTCGAATTTCCTTCTGATCCTGGCGAATTTTGCCATCCTTGTCCTTAATTTGGTGGATGTGCAGCTTATGCCTCCTGCTACTAACGCATCCATGGAAATACTTTGTGTTCTTATCTCCTTCCATGTCCCATCTCATCCTCACCTTCTATCTCCAGAAATCTTCTTCTGTAGCGAAACGTTGCTTGAGCAAAGCTTGTGCCCGACGAAGATCAGACCTGGTACCTTCACTCCCGTCAGCCACAAACGCCAACTCCGCCCACAGAGCAGCATCCTCGGCCATCTTCACTTCCCGAAATATGTCTTCATATTCCTCTCTTCTCCATCTACCCAGAACATCACTCCATCTTAATGAGAGGGTTGGAGTGATGTTCAATCTCCCAAGCTTTGCTGACCGTAGGAAGGAAGCTCTGGTTTTTGATCCAGAGATCAAAAAACCTAAACGGCTTCAAAATAGAAGGTTTGTGATGCCTGACCTCCACCAAGAGAGGGCTGTGATCCGACTCCAATTGGTTCAGGTGCTTAACTGACGTGCTATATACTGCTTCATTCCAAAAAGAGTCGACAAGAACTCTGTCTAGATGGGACCTCTGCCTCATCCTCCCCTCTTGATTGTTAGTCCAAGTCAAACAGGAGCCAGAGTAGGAAACCTGACTCAAATCGGCTCTGAACAAAAAATTGGAGAAATCTGACATTGACGCTGAGATCGGCGGCAGGCCACCCGCTTTCTCCTCCGAGCTCAAGACAGTATTAAAATCCCCTCCACATATCCATGGAACCCCCTGACTGATCCCCTGAACCTGTAACAAATTATCCCACATATAGCGCCTATCTTTCACCATCTTGCCCCCATGAGTAACTGTAAGTCTGAAACGGGTAGCCAAAGTACTATCTTCCACCAAGACTGTAAGCGACTGCTCGTTGTCATCTTCACTCTGTAGCCTAAAGCCATCCCTCGACATAATCCAATTATCCTTGCATCCTGACACACCATCCTGAAAACCCATCTTCATACGAATAGAGACCATCTTCTTAACCTTGATCTTAGGCTCAATAATAGCCAAAATCGCCACTTGATGAATCCTACATAGCATCTTCACTCTGTTGAATGTTTGTTTGTTGTCGATCCCCCTCACATTCCAAATAAGGATTTTAGACATTAACAGAAAAATAGGGAGAAACACCATCAGCCTTGGCCCCTGCTCTTAACTTTAGGACTTCATTTTCTGCCTTACTGCTCTTCTTCTTCTTCTTATTCCTCTTCTTGCCTGCTCCCTGTCCACCTCCTTCAGAGTCTAACGGCGCAGACCCCTTATCCCTCCCCTGGTCTTCCTCCTCCTGCGAGGCGTTAGTCCCTCCACGTGTTGTCAAGAACGATCTCGATGCTTCCTGGCCGTAGACTTCGATTCTCCGGGTTGCCTCCCTTGTCAGTATCCCTCGAGTTGTCCTCCTTTCCTTTCTCTCCCTCGGATTGTGTTGTCCCGGTATCTTTGTGTCCGATCCTGACTTTAGACCCCTGCGATTCTCCTTCTATCCTTGTGTTGGTTCCCTCTGAACTTGTATTAATCCTTGTGCAGGCTCCCTCTGAGCTAGTACTGAGGCTCGTTTCCCTCGTCTTCTTCCCTTCGCTGTTTAGATTGCCAATCTCCCCTTCTTCTAATCCGACAATGTCGAGTCGCTCCGGATGCCCACCTACAACAGCATCTGCGATGGTTTGCAGGATTTGAGCCTCTCCTGGGCCCTCCTTACTCTGCCCTTCAATCATCAGACCTTTGCCTTTTCTCCTTATTTCTTCTCCCACCTTGGCCGCCATGGAGGGTAGAGTGGAACTCTGTTTGTTGTTATCGCCTTCCTTTCGAGACACTTTGCAAACAGCTTTCGTGTGACCCCGATGACGACAAGCCGAGCAGTAGAGAGGGGTCCTTTCGTATACGATCGCTTGCCAATATCTCCTGCCTTTGGGTAGAACAATTCTGACTTTAGAGTGCAGCGGTTTACTGACGTCAACTTCTACGAGGACCCTTGCTCTGTTCGGCCTGAGCCCCAGCGAAGAAGCTCTGTCATATATATATATATATATATATATATATATATATATATATATATATATATATATATATATATATATATAGGAAAATGTACCTAAGGTCGACCTCATTTTCCTCACTTTACAATATTTTTTTCTTGAATTTTTTTTATGGGATTCATCTACACCTTATTGATTGGCAACATACCAAATTTCAAGAAAAAATAATATTGTTTAGCCCCCTATCTATCCCTTGCAAAATCGACGGTCTAAAACTTTCCTGCTACACCGTCGATTTTGCACCTTATTGAATCCTACTTCAAAGAAAACTGTGCCTTCTCTTTGAATCCTACTTTTATTAAACAAAAGAACATTTATTTGGCAAAGAAAATTGATGAATATAACTCACTTCATAAAATAATTCACTTCATCTAGAGGTAAAATGTTAGAGTACACAATTATTTCCTTAATTTTACAATTGACCCTTAGGACGAGCAAGTGTAGTTAATGACGAGTAGTTTAAAATTATTTCCTTAATTTTACAATTGGGACTCATTGTTCCTATATATATATATATATATATATATATTATATATATATATATATATATATTTTATATAGGGTCCTTCTACAATACAATTGCATTGAAAATGCATTGAAAATTGTGAAAGGTGTTTACTTTGACTTTGACTTTACCTATTACTTTGACTTTGGCTTTAATCTGAACCATTGGATCAACATCCAATGATTCAGATTTGGGATGTATCGATACAAATTTTTACATGGGATGTATTGAAGAATTTTTCATATATATATATATATATATATATATATATATATATTTGAAAATGGTAATTATGTTGAACATCCCCACTGGAAATCGGAATCGATCTCCTGACAACTTGGGCCACATGCCTCACCACTAACACTCTAAGGGTCATTGGCTATATATATATATATATATATATATATATATATATATATATATATATATATATATAGGAATTGCAAATATATAGGAATTGCAAATGACCTCTAGCCTAGTGGTTAAGAGAGATGCACGCGGCCCGAGTGGTCAGGAGTTCGAATCCCAGTGGGAGCGATTCCAGAAACAATTTACCTGGTTCCAAAATATATATATATATATATAGGAACAATGAGTCCCGCGGGTGGAGCCCCGCGGAAGTCTCGCCGCACCTCAACCATTGGATCGAGCGCGCAACCCTCTCCTCTCGGCGGACGGGACTTCCGCAGGACTCTTGATCCGGATCATATATATATATATATATATATATATATATATATATATATATATATATATATATATATACATATATATATATATACATACCTCTTAAGCATTTTTGAATGTTCCTAAAATTATAGTTGTTGGATCATATCTTTCGCTCATAGGAAATTGGACACTTTATTGATCTGAGCTGGATCACTAAAGTATACAAGAAAAGCAAAAGATAGGTAAATTTTATAAATTATAATGGGCCAATTACCCTACAGACACAAACCTAGGGGCTCAAACATCTCCCCCAAGTAATTTGATGTCTTCGTCAATACAAGCCGCAACCCCAACTTTCGAGTTACACAACTTCTCAAAAATACGTCGGTTTCGTTTTCTTCATCCTGAGATGAACATAAAACGCACTATATACCATCAACTTTTACTCCGATTTTGATCAGCCTATCCATTGTCAGCAACCTACTCTTAATATGAACTTGTATAGGTGCAACTCAAATTTCACCCAAATAAATTCAACCCAATCGTCTCTCGCGTGGTTGGGACGAATCTCCTCGTACATCTCTCTAAAACTAATTTTGAATATTTTATTGTTGAAAGAAAATAAAATTTTCAATTGTATCGTTTCTGTCCCCAACCCACACAAAACCATCCTAATCCTAACTCCGATGCACAAATTGATTATTTCAGGGGCAGTGCTGGAACATAATCAAGGACAACCTCCATCTCTCATATGGTTGCTTTTTCTTCACAGGCTGCTTCACTTTCTGATCTTTCTTTCTTGCTGTGCTACTTGTCCTTTGACAGTCGAAAAGCAAAGTGACCTCTTCTTCTTCTGGCATTACGTCTCTCAACTAGCCCACAGAGTGGTGGTTTTTTCTTAACTTGCTTTGAATTGTTTCACCCCTCAAGCATAATATCCTATTAATGAATGAATCATGTGTTTGACAACTGGTCCCTTCGATCGGAAGAAGGACTCATCCCGATTGACACACGCCGGATGATACACCTTCGGCCATCTCCTACGATCGCAGACGACGAGATTCCTCCCAACGAACCCTCGCTACAACATCGGTAGCGTCGCATGATAATACTAATGAATTAACATCACCAAATTGTTTGGCAATATTAATGAAAACCAAATTGCAATTGGGATTGCTATCAATTTACTTAATTGTTGCTGATTTCTGATTCCAAATTCGGAATTATCAACTAAAAGTTACATTGAAGTGATACTTTGGAGGTAAATATATCTAAGAGTAATGCTAGAATTACAACCAAATGCCACGTGGCCGGCCTCCATTGAGGGGACAGGGAGAGGTATCCGCTGCTATAAAGAAGTGATGGACTTCTATTCCATAAGAGAGATTGTCCTCATTAAATTCAATTTATCTGCTTCTGCCGCTGCGAGTATTCCTATTTGAAGAATAATCGATTATGTACCATCTTTGCCTTGTACAAGTGCAATACCAGACTTGTACGGCATCACGCCCAAGTGAGGACGATCGATTCCAAGAGATAAAATATGTGAATAAATGACTCTATGAATCGGGGCGTGACAATTGGTATCAGAGCACGGCTTTACTCCTTGGTCTCTTCTTGATTCATTTCAAATCAAAGTTGCATCGATGATTAACTAAATTGCTTCCGCGATAACTCAACGTTGCTTCCGCGATTAAATCAAAGATTGCTTCCGCGATTATGCTATTGTTGTTCGGTAATCATCTTTATATTATCTGTGCTTGAAAGATCTTTGACCCTCTTGGCTGCTCACTGGATGTTCCATACAATAAGTCTATATACATTGTGATGCCCCTGAAAGAATGATTGTGTTGGTTTGGACACAATAACCCAACAATGACTCGATGCCATAGTATGCTATATTGTGGATGCTGTTTGGAATGTGGGAATATAGAAAAGTGGCTGGGTATGCTGCAACAAGTTGAGAATTGCATGTGATGTTGGAAAAGAATTGTGAATGAAATAATTGATGGATAAGATTGACGAATTAGTGAATTGACTCATGTGTGCTGGCTACTGCTTTGAGACCCTAAGAATGTTGCCTTGTGATATTGAGACCCCGAGATGTTGGTTAAGTATTGTGATCATTATAGATCAGGAATGTCCGGAATAGATTGAGTTGGTATTGTTTAAGGATGGCTTCGTTTCTGAGTGGTATATTGCCTCTACCACCTCAGAACGAGATGTATGTTGACCCTTTTCATAAAATAGCAATGAGACTATCTGTGAGTACTGGGTAGTGCCGAGACTTAGCTGGGAGTCATGTATTGTGCTAGATGACTCAAGTGTCCCCTGACGGT